>OZ023267.1:104096494-104401494 GCA_964006375.1 Tillus elongatus
AAGGTTTCAAATGATCACCAAACTGTAATATTTATTACAATTAAAGAACAAATGACAAAATTCTAATGCTACTTACTATTTTCAATGTACTTTTTGTTTAATTTAGAGCTCTTTCTTATGATACTAAACCACCCCCCCCCCAAAGTTATCGGCCTGTATTTATTGCTTCAAATTTTTAAAATTACCTATACATATATAAATACAGATCTTTTCGAACTATGAACTAAAAGAGAACGACATCTACTGGCATATGCTTGGCCTAGGGATTTAATGTATAGTTTATACGCGTAGTCAGTACATGATTTTCGGTTAGGCGATGATGTGATAATGGAAGTTACGGCTGAGAGATGTCGCTACAGATACCTCAATATTATTGATAGTAGAAAGTGAAACAAATATGATTGCTTGAATGTATTGGGCCTCACGTTTTTAGGTCTGCTTTCTGGCGTCTTAATTGACCTTTGCCACACTCTCCTGAAGTTGTAGATATATCACATAAATAAGGTAAGTCTTATTACTCACATAGTTTTTTATCCCCTGCAAAGTTGCCCTGCTCTGAAATTCCACGTTGTCTGTGACTAGTGACGCCTGTTTTTCTTCAGCCTAGAGAGAATCTTACTGTTTTCAAACTTGTTTCCAATTTTTTTTAAATCTCTTTCTAATACCAAAAATTCCATCAATCTAATCTTTTAATCAAAATTTTTCCGTCTAATAATATTTAATACTAATCCCCTCTGTTTATAATTTTTTTCCTGTCACCCGCGTTACTGATTAAAAAACTGCTTTATGCCTCCTTCAAAATGAAAAAAAAAACAACAAATTTTAACACAATAATCCTTTTTCATTATCTCCCCGGATATGTGATTTAGCATTGTTGATCCTTGACAGATTAGCTAACCTACATTTTACATTTTCTGTCAGTTTAACATGTGGTTCTTATCTGTTAACATAACTATAATTTTGTTGTCGGTTTGACATTTGTCCTAAATAAAAACAGCTGGTCTTATCTCTAGCTTATGTGACATTTCTTACAATTATCAAACAATAACCTTACAAATCTAAAATTCTTAATTCTAATAAACAATAACAACTTACATTTCCTAAAACTACGTTAACAAACATCATTTTAAATTACATAACAGCTAGTAAATAACAATAATAAATACACCATATTTACATTCTCAAGAGTTTTAGAGTTCATACACATAGATACTTTATATACGTTATATCACTTCCTGCAGTCCATTCTGTCTTTGATATAACTTTCACTCCTTATAAACTAATTTCACCATTGCCATGCCTTACCTTATTTAAGACCATATATATGTCGTATTTTGGGAATCAATTTTGATTGAAATTTTTATATCAGGTCTTACGTTATGCCTGTAAAGATGGTTATTATTTTCTCTGGCAAGACATTGCACACACCAAAAGTAAGTTCTTATTTGTGTTTAGTATGATTTGTTTTAAAGTGTGTGTTGTTGGCTTGTATGCATGTATATATATATATATATATATATATATATATATATATATATATATATATATATATATATATATATATATATATATATATATATATATATATATATATATATATATATATAGATAATTTATATTATTAAAACAATGCCACTAAAATCAAATGTTTACAACAATTTGCTACCGTAACGCACGTACTATGTCAGAACTTTGCCTAACGCTTGTAAACTTGTCAGCTTTAGAAACATTACAAAACTGATTTTATTGGATCTGAATATAACGAAGTTTTCGTTTGAGTTACATCTCGTTTGGCTTGGCCTTCTATTTTCTAGACTTGAGATATTTCTTATCGTTCTCGGCTCCTTCAAGCATAAGATATACAAGAGTACTTTTACTTGTTGAAAACTTGCCTCTTTCACAATGCGCTGCTGGAAATTTTAACGCTCTTTTGTTTTATCTAGATAGCTAGTATATATATAATCTGATATACCGGAACGTGGGCGTCTGCTAAAGTCTCACTTTAAGTTTTCGTTTTCAGGTAATTTCATCTTTTATAGCTAAGCGTGACGTCTCAGTATTACTTTCCTCGAAGTTCGTGTGGAATAAAAAATAAAACGTTCGGATGTACTTAATTGATTGAATTAGTTTTAGCCGACGGCTCATGTTCTAAAGTTATTTTAATTTTGTACTCTGTGTTAAATTTTATAGCTTCTTCACAAACTTAGCTTTTAGACGTAAATTATATCCATTTATTTACTCAGTAAGTCAATTATTTTAAGAAACGCATGAAGCGTAACTTTTGTTCTATTTAAAAACCGAAAATGTAAAGAAACTTCAACCAAACTCATCTTACCACAGCACTACGGTGTTCCATGGAGAACAGCGGCGATCACTGCAGGAAGAAGTATGTACCGGGTGGCCAATTAAGCGAGGTATGCGGCTGTATCTCGGAACCCGTTTACCATAGAGCTTTTAAGAAAAAAATATCTTTAGTATATGTGGCCAAGGTAAATCGTTGGAAATTATTTTCAAGTTCGTCAGATGCCCGCTAGGGGGCGTAGCACCAAGAGGAAATGGAAAAAATACGATATCTCAGTAATATGTCCAAATAAACTATTGAAAGTACCTGTATCACGAACAATTTCTGTTTTGACTATTTTTCTCTAACTCTTCAGATAAAGTGGTGGGGGTAAGGCCAACATTGATTAGGAAAAAATGCAATATCTCGGGATCGCCTCATTGAAAAATATTGAACTTAGTGTCATTTAAAAGAGTATTTTTTGCTCTATCAACTGCATTGCAAGCCATGTCTTTGTTATTGTTACTGTAATTACTAGACGGCGCTTTTTAAAAATTTAACACATTTTATGAATTTTCTCAAGAAACCTAAATACAATGATATAAATATTACTACACAGATAGAAATAGGACTAAAGGCTAAAGTAAGTGGTGAAAATTCCAAGTCTCTATCTTTTGTATAATCGGAGATATTAATGAAAAACTGATAAAACTGGAATTTAAACAAAAACACTTTCAGCATTGACTAATTTAAACATTGAAAACAGAAATTTATTAATTAGCAAATTTACTTTTATAGTTTCTTGTTAAAAGTAAGACTTATTTACGCATTCCTAACGCAATTATAACTTATTCGTTCGGTCCAATAATTATACTCTAAAAGTGGAATAGGTAGGCTTTGGAAAAAAGACAAAATTACAATACTTTAAAGAAACGTCAAATTAGTTACTCTGAGTTCTTTAGTGTATAATTTAAATATTAAAAATGTTGTTTACAAATGATGAAGCCGTTGATATGATTGGTGTTTACTTTGAGTGCGTTCAAAATGCGGCTTTCAAAATGGGCTGTTCACCCAAGCTAGACAGTTACATCATCAACCACCAAAATCTTCGCATATCAATAACAAGTACGTTTTCTCGAATTTAGTTGATTTTTGGTATTACTCAAAGTCTATTGACAACATTGAAATTACCACAACTTTCAACGTAGTAACAGTTAAGCTTTATGAATTGTTGATGACGTAACTGTCTAGCTTAAGTGAACGCCCCTTGTGGTATAATGAACAGCTTTATGTTACTTAAATCCGATAAGATAATGCGTCTATTATGTCAGCAGATAAACATATTTTATTACAATGTCCTCTTGAATATATAATGATAATTATTTTGATTTCTAGACTACACCCTTATCATATTGTTTTGAATCAAACACCGAATGAGCAGGATTATGATCAGAGGCTGGATTATTGCCATTGGCTTTTAGACATGATAAATGAAAATCCTAATTTTTTAACGCAAGTTCTTTGGACGGACGAGGCTACTTTTCATAGCGACGGTAATGTAAATTTGCATAATATGCATTATTGGTCTACCGAGAACCCCCACTGGATGCGAGAAGTTCAACATCAAGGACGTTGGAGTCTTAATGTATGGTGTGGCGTAATAGGAGGTACAATTATTGGACCCTATTTCTTTGACCAGTCTCTTACTGGTAACCTATTCTTGGAGTTTCTAAGAAATGAATTGCCAGTTTTATTGGAAGAAGTGCCCCTTGAAACAGGGCAAAATGTGTTTCCGCAGCTCAATGGTTGTCCAGCACATTTTTCAGTTAATGTGTGAGAACATCTCGATAAGACGTATCCAGGCCAATGGATAGGAAGAGGCAGCATATTTCCCTGGCCAGCGAGGTCACCTGACCTAACATTCTTTGACTTTTATTTGTGGGGACGAATAAAGGACCTTGTCTTCCAAACAAAGCCTACGAGCAAGGAAGATATGAAGAATAGAGTCCGAAATGCAATTCGTAGTCTGTCAACAGCGGAAGTGGAAGCTGCCATTTTTTTTCTACTCGAAATAGGATCGAGCAGTGTGTAGAACGTGACGGCAGACACTTTGAGTATTTAAGGAGACACTAGAGTGCTTATCTTTTAGAATTACATACAGAGGGAATGAAATATTTTGTTTTAGATTGCAGTATCAATTTTTCATTAATATCCCCGGTTAAACAAAAGATAGAGACTTGAGATTTTCACCACTTGCTTTGGCCTTTGGTCCTCTTTCTACCTGTGTAGTAATATTTATATCATTGTATTTAGGTTTCTTGAGAAAAAACATAAAATGTGTTAAATTTTTAAAAAGCTCCAGCTAGTTATTACAGTAACAATATCAAAGACTTGGCTTGCAATGCAGTTGATAGAGCAAGAAATACTTTTTTAAATGACACTAAGTTCAATATTTTCCAATGAGGCGATCCCGAGATATTGCATTTTCTCCTAATCAATGTTTGCCTTACCCCCAGCAATTTATCTGAAGAGTTAGAGAAAAATAGTCAAAACAGAAATTGTTCGTGATACACACGACATTTATCTGCAGGTATTTTCAACACAGTTTATTTACACATATTATTGAGTTATCCTATTTTTTCCATTTCCTCTTGGTGTTACGCCCCCTAGCGGGCATCTGACGAATTTGAAAATAATTTCCAACAATTTTTCTTGGCCACATTTACTAAAGATATTTTTTCCCAAAGCTTTATGGTGAACGGTTTCCGAGATACAGCCGCTTATCTCGCTTAATTGGCCAGCCTGTACAGGATGATTCTTAAAATATTTTCATATTTTGTACAAGAGAATAATTTCAAGGTGCAGGCAGTACTATTATAAAGTGATTTAAATATAAAGTTAAAAAGCCATTGACTGTTTTCTAAGATGTTAATCAATATGGATACCTGCATATCCTAGTTTATTTGATACGGAATATTTATGTAAACATATCACACAATCATCAAAGGGCACTTACCTACCTCAGAACTAATATTGTTCATGGGCCATCGGATTTATCGGGGACCTGTACAATATTTACGCACTTTAAAGATATTTAGGTAAAGTTATCTAGTTAAATGAATCTAGATATAAAATTAATTGGGATGCCAGGCTCGTGGTATTTGTCAGTATTTAAAATAAAGCACCGATTCAATACTTTACATTGTCTCTAAGCTGTTCCAACTGTTGATTCAACTGAAAAGATTTGGTAGAGGAAAAGACACCACAATGCAACCAATTATAACAATTAAGGAGGTTTATTATGCTTTAGTTTTATGCGTTCAAACATAGGTATGTGCATGACACTTAAACACAGTTGAGGAGGAGAAGTAACAAAGGGACTAAGTGCCAATTTGTCGAAAAATGATATATTTGTATAGAAAGGTTCGATGGGTCATCGACTACACCCTGTCAAAGGGGAAAAGTGCAACGGATTTGAATTTCGTAAAAGAATTAGGCAGATAGGCTGCGCTTTCTGCAAGCGATCGGTCATTTTCACATCAAAGTGGTCAAGTGCTGTAATACGTACTGTTGTGTTGACGTGTTGTGTGTTTATTTTGTATATAATGTACCGTTTTGTGCCACACAGCTGCAGCATATGAAAAAAAGCACTTAATATCATTGATACCTTATCTAAAAGATCATAAGCACCAAGAATTTTACCCTAATTTAACCAAGTAATATGTTGGCACTTAGCCCGTATCCCATTTTTTGTTGTTTTTTTTCATATATTTTTTTATATTATTTTTAAGTTTTTTTTTTTTCGCGTTGTTTGCTTCGTAGCTTATTTAGCCATGAGGCAATGATATGCTAGTTTGTTATTTGAAAACAAAATTTTTGTCATTTTGGTATGAGAAGGTTTCTTAAAATATCTCCTTTTAACAATTTTGGCACTTGGTCCCTTTGGTACTTCTCCTCCTCAACTGACCAAGGATGTTTATATATACATACATATAAGAATTATGAAAATTTGAAACCGGTAATCATGAATTTCTATTAAATGTTGTGTGTGTGTTTTGTTTCTTTAACGTCGGCCTATTTCCGCGACTATGGCCAATCACCGACGCCAGGGAGCAGTTTCACCTCACTATCCTGGAAATTTTGCCGAACCCCTGCCTTTCTGTAAGGAGGGTAGGGAGCTTTAACGTGCCCAACAGCGTATGGACACGGGACCGACGGCTTTACACCTTTACCGAAGGGCGGAACGTGCAGACATTCAACTTGCTCAAATACAATGCCAGAACTGATGTTAATATTACAGTTTGTACTGAAAAAGTGTAAGGAGTACCCTGGGATCGAACCCAGTACCCTTCGGTTCAGAGGCACACGTTCTTACTCCTGAACCACCGAGGTTCCCCGGTAGTCATGAGTTTCTATTAAATGTTAAACAACGTTCTACACGATCAATTATGAACAGTTAAATTTGGTGTTACAACGTTTCATCTCATAAATTATAAGAATTCAAATTACGTGTTAAAACAAGTTTTATGCTATTACTTGTGAGTATTTAATTATTTTTTTAAATATATATTTCACCAACACACCACGAGGGCTAACAGGCTAAATACTATCCTACCGTGGGTGTCGACAAGGAGGAAAGAGGCAACTTGTTAATTCTGGACTCGAAGGTTTGGAGGTTCGGAGGAGAAGGAAAAACATGTGCCGCCAAGGAATTCCACAACTTGAAAGTCCTCGGGACAAAAGAGCGGGCTTAACAAGATGTTCTATGTCTGGTGACCTGGACAGTAAAAGGGTGCATTCGCTCTGTTCCCCTGGTAGATCTGTTGGGGGCAGCAGGTGGAGGAACTATGGAAGGAAGCTAATCTAAACAGTGCCCGTGCAGATATCTATAAAAGAGAGGAAGGTCACCAACGGCACGTCGGTGGGCAAGGGATGGCACCCTTGGGTGAGGGTATGGTCACCGATGAGACTTACAACTCTCTTCTGAAATGAGTCCAGGATAGCGAGTGTAGAGGCGGCAGCGGCACCCCATATGTGGGAGCAGTATTCGTGGTTTGGCGTTATTTGTGAAGTATATAAAGTATAGAGATTAGCCAGTGAAAAGTATTTGCGAGCCCGGAAGAGGAAACCTAATTTCTTAGCAGCCGCTTCTGCAATTGATGTGACATGTTGGTGCCAATTGAGATTTCGATCCACAGAAATGCCAACAAGCGAAATGGACTCATTACTTTGAATAACTAGGTTGTTCATTGTGATGGGTCTAGGGCTGGTGTATCTCTTATGAGATAAAAAGCAAGACTGAGATTTGGTGGGGTTGAATTGTACAAGATTTCTACTTCCCCAGTCTAATATTTTTGGAGATCTACGGAGACAGAACCCTCCATGAGTCTGCGATCCTTATATATATATATATATATATATATATATATATATATATATATATATATATATATATATATATATATATATATATATATATATATATACACACACAACCCCGTGTGGGGTTGCTAGTCCTCCATCGGGCGCCTACCCAGGTGGCGGATAAGGGAACGCCTCCCAGATTTGTGTGGTACCAAGGTAATAAAATACTCGGGGTGGAACAAAACTAGCACTGAACAGCGGCAGCTGGCTGCTTCAGAACTGATCACAGGCATGAGTTAGATAAACTTAATTGGGTGTGAACAGGCGGCAGAGTGGCAACCACAGAAAGGCGTCTGCACAGCGATGAGGAAGGCAAGGGGAAACCACCTTATTATTTCCCAAGAATATTACAATGGCAAGTGCAACAAATATAATGGCCCCTAGTTCCCGGCAGACCTTAGATGGTCAGTGGGTGCTAAGAATCGCCGGAAGAAATCAACATGAACGGTTAGAAACTAACTTAAACCAATTCAGACCACTCAAGACGGAGTTTCGAGTTGCAACATGGAATGTGACGAGTGCAAATTCTGGACATAAGCGAGGTGAGATGGCCAGGGACTGGATCAATCAATCTAATGGGCAAAACGTTCTATAACTCCGGTAACAAGAACCCGAAGCACTATAATGGCGTTGGTGTGATACTGGGCGCGGAGTTGAGCAGAGCAGTTTCAAGTTTTGTTCCGGTGCCGGATCGATGCATGTTGCTGCAGATAGGAGGAATGCCCATAAATATTAATATAATCCAGGTATATGCTCGTACTGTCAATAAGCCAATTGAGGAACTGGAATAATGGTACGAAGATCTAGACAAGCTATTAAAGGTGACAAAGAAAGAGGACATCAACATAGTATTAGGTGATTTTAATGCCAAAATAGGCAAGGGACGATTCGCAAACTTGGTGGGAGAACATGGATTGGGCAATCGGAATGACAGGGGAGACAGGCTGCTGGAATTCTGCCAATACTGCGAAATGGTAATAACCAATACTTGGTTTAAATTACCCCCTCGAAGGCTCTACACGTGGACTTCGCCACAACATACCTCTAGCAGAATTGTACGCAATCAAATTGATTATATCTTGATTAATCAAAGCTACCGTAATACTATCAAAAGCGCAAAAAGATATCAAAGTGCTGGTGCCAACTCTAATCATAATCCCGTTGTGGCAAACTTCCACCCCAGATTAAAGGTAATAAATAAAACTAGGTCCAAAACCAAACCCAACACACAAAGCCTGAGAAATAAAACAACTAGAGATAAAGTTGCTACAGAGTTAAATAAGTGTCTCTTAGAAATAGACCGTCAACAAGCAAGCAGTACAACAGATACAAACAACTTATGGAAACCTATAAAGCAAATACTGAAAAACACCACGGAAACACAGTTACCAGAAACACAGGGGAACAGAAAGAAGGACTGGATGACAGCGGAGATACTAGAATTGATGGATGAACGAAGACGATACAAAAACAGAAATACATCGGAATACAAACGACTGAACAGTGAAATAAGAACAAAAATAAAGGTAGCAAAAGAGGACTGGCTGAATGAGAGATGTAGGGTAATAGAGGTACTACAGGACAGACATGATTTTTTCAAGATGTACAGAGAAATTAGGGAATTTAGGCATAGCAACAGGAAACATTCACAACATCTACTAGAGGACAACAACGGACATCTAATACAGAGCACTCAAGATAAATTGAAGAAATGGGAAAGTTATATCAAGAAACTATTCGATGAGGACAGAACCGAAGAACTTTTAGTCGAGAACGACGAAGGCCCAACAATTCTGAAGAGGGAAGTCGCCATTAAACAGCTTAAAATAAATAGAAGCCCAGGACCCGACGAAATTTACCCGGAGATATTGAAACTGATAAACGAGAACAACCTCCACTTACTTGTCTCCCTGTTTAATAAAATGTACGAGACAGGAAGAATACCAGACGAATGGATTGAGTCGATCTTCGTACCCTTGCCAAAACAACCACACTTCCACAGATGCGAGGACTTTAGGCTGATAAGTCTTATGAGCCATGCCCTTAAGATACTATTAAAATTTTTACATAACATGTTACTTAGAAGATGCGAAGCAGAGATGGGACATGATCAGTTTGGTTTTAGGAGTGGTATGGTAACTAGAGAAGCGTTGTTTAGCCTACAAGTGTTGTGCCAGAAGTGTTACGATCAACACAGGGACATCTTTCTCTGTTTTGTCGACTTTGAGAAGGCCTTCGACCGAGCGAAGCATCCGAAATTGATAGGCGCCCTACAAAATATAGGTCTAGATGGCAAGAGCTTAACACTAATCAAAAACTTATACCGGTACCAAGTGGCCAAAATTCGAATAGAGGGCGAAACTTCTAACAGCATAAATATTGGGAAAGGGGTAAGACAGGGATGCGTATTGTCACCCATGTTGTTTAATCTGTATTCCGAGCTTCTGTTAAAAAAGGCTCTTCAGAAAGTTAATGAAGGTATAAAAGTAAATGGCGTTCGGATAAACACTATTAGATACGCCGACGATACCGTATTAATGGCAGATACGGATACCGGCTTAAAAAATATTCTAGATCGGCTAAATGAGGCATGTTCGGAATTCGGCATGCGAATCAACGAGAGGAAAACGAAAATAATGGTAATGCAGAGGAGACAGAATGTACCTATACCCTTAATTATAAATAATAACATATTACAACAGGTCAACCATTATAAATACTTGGGATGCTGGATAGACAGCCAATTAAACCCAGAAAAAGAAATAAATTCCAGAATTGCACAAGCCAGAAGCAACTTTACAAAAATACGAAGCCTTCTTTGCGATTCGCATCTCGACATAAGCCTAAGGTTAGGGTTAGCAAAATGCTGCATATGGTCAGTCATTTTGTATGGAGTAGAGACATGGTCCTTAAAAATAACGAGCATGAATAAACTGGAAGCTTTCAAGATGTGGGTCTATCGGCGCATACTAAAAATACCACGGACAGCAAGAGTGCGAAATGAAGAGGTCTTACGCAGAGTGAACAGAGACAGATAGCTCCTACAGGTTGTCAAGCGGAGGAAGACAGCATATCTGGGCCACTTATTGCGCAATCCAAAATATTATATCCCCCAGCTCATAATTAAAGGTAAACTAGAGGGGAAAAGAAGTGTAGGCAGAAAGAAGCTGTCATGGCTGAGAAACATAAGATGTTGGGCAGGTCTGGGCTTTGAGGATTTAATGAGAGCGGCGGAGGATAGAGAGGAGTTTGCTGTTGTAGTCGCTAACCTACATTAGTGGAAATGGCACCCAAAGAAGAGAAAAAAAATTTTTGAAATTTTTGTCGCAGATGCCACACTTACATGCGTATTGACGATGTCGAAGTAATTATAGACCATTGAACCATAAACTAAACTAAAACTACTGCCAACGCGTCAGAGAAAGGGTCTGTTTGAAATGAATTTTCTGGAAATATTTTAGTAAAATGAAGGACAATGGCGGTTGAAGCTGAAACTTAAGGGTTCGTAAGACACTACTTTTGTGACTTTTTCTCTGCATAACCCGTATTCGTTTTACGTTTTTTGCCTAAATGTTGCGAATGAAACGAAACCGCGACTTTGGCGTTTTGAGGAAAACTCCAAATTCTTTTTAAATACCTATAATTTTTTTGTCTTAACTTACAGACCTAAATTTTGGTACATAGTTTACTCTTTATGACACAAACACGCGCACCGAATTTGGTTGCTATTACGTTGTTATTTAGGAGGTAGGGGATATAAAACATTTCCGAAAGAAAACGCAAAAATTTCCGGGAAAAGCTGGGCAGATTTTCCTGGCTAACGAACTTATCCAAACCACTTGCAAAAGAAGGTATTACATTTATCGTTAACAAATCGTGGCCGTACGAGTTCTGACTGATTATAATGGAGTAACATATCTAGACATCCGCTATTGAACGAAATAATCACTGTGGACGTCAAGATATAACGGTCGCAGTTTGCGTGCGGGCTCATCAATTCAGTGCATACTGAAAAATGACAATTACTAAGGGAGTACGATGTGCTGTTGCTTCTGTGTAGCATGCGATGTCGAGCACGTACAAGATAATGGTTTAGAAAAATGTCCAGTTTGGTGGGATAGAACAGCTTCGTGTGGCTGGTCATTGGCTATAGTCACGCGCCCAACGTCAAAGAACCAAAACACACGCACACAATTCTCAAAAATAATACTTACCTAATTATTAACGTAAAGGCACACGCTCAAGAATCTTTCACATAAAACTTAAAAAGAGCCTTTATTGATTTTTATTTTCCATTAGTATCATAATAACTGTTATAGTATGCCACTGAATATGTTGTAGAAGCTTAAGAAAACACAACATTTTATTTTTAATACGCTATGATAGTTGTGCCTACACTGTGATATAACTAAAAACGTTTCTTAAAATATCCTGTGTCTTATTAGCTACCGAAATTGTAACTTACTCATAGTGAAATTTTCTAAACGCAATCTTTTGTTCCAGGTAAGCAACAGTCTGTTTTTCTCAAAGTGGTAAGTGCTCACGTTTCCACATGAAATTACTTGGCAGAAATTTTCCTTAGTAAAGTACTGACTGAAACATATGTTTCCAAGGCATTCGGAGAATAACTCGTGCTCCACTAGACACTGCAATTACATTATTTTCAACCATTTTCAAAAAATGGCGTACAAGCAATCTTCTGTGTACGCGGGTAGTATTTTGTCCGAGTTGCTTTAGAAAACCATAAAATCCACTGGAAACAAAATTTTAAGGCGGGTTTAAACAAATATTTAACTAAGCGATCATTTTGTGCGATCTGTGAATTTGTTTGGTACTCTGTGAGGCAAATGATTTGATGATATATATCTATATATAGCAAATATGCCAGAAAAATAGAAACATTTTATTGTGGAGAAAAACGAGCCATGTACATTAAATTTATGCACCCTAATATTTAAATGCCCTGTATATTTAAGAGTGTTGAATATTATGGGTTAAATAAGGAATATCATAAGAATTAAGAGAATGCAGAACAATGCTTTCTTTTTTACGTATAGGGGTTTGTTTGACTGTTAAATATCTGTAGAATATAAAGAACACAGAACAATATCTTGTTTTTATTCATAGCGTTTTGTTAGAAGATAATAATTTTTATTTGATCCTAGTAAATAGGTAGAGGTAAGATAAATGTAGTCACAGTACATTTCACTTAAAAATAATTTTTGTCAGTAACTTATAAGTTTTAAGAATGGACACACACATTGTTTGATAAGCAGTAAAACGCGGGGACGTTTTTTTATGCTATAAGTTTATTTAACAAGAAGTTTGACAATGGAAAATGCAAAGCTGTTGAACTTTATTGTGCACAGCTGCAGCCAGAAGGAGATATTTTTTGTCAGAAAGGTGTGGATATATAAGCAGAACAGCGGCAGTGCGCGACCACTCAAGAATAATCCGCGGCAATGTGCGTTAGAACATTCGGTAATCAACTTTCAGCAAGTCGATATTCAGTAATCAATTTTCAGCGAGTCAGTATTCAGCATTGAGATTTCAACAATTTAATTTTCAGCATTTCGCATTAAAAGTGGGTGTCAAGACTGCGAAGAGTGCGTTGATAGTATAACATTTCGCTTAAAATCTGCCGATGCAATAACAGATTTTTAGTGTAAAAACCGGGAAAGTATAAGTGTAACTGGCACTCGGTTTTCAACACCGTCTTGATATAAGATGGCAAGCAATAACGGTTAAGGTGGAAGAACATTCTCCACACGAAATGGCTATCCAAAAATGAGCCCGATATTGATTGATTGCCCAAAAAAATATTTTGGTGGCAATTATAAAATCCAAATGGAAGACCCAATGGCAGACAATAATAGACTTCCAAACGAAGAACCAATTAGACGCCAACCAGTAAGTCGATCTTGTGAATATTATCATAATAACGTGCAGACTGTTTTATATTATGTTTAGTTATAAGAATTTCAGTCACATAGGTGAATTTATGTATGCTTGGAACATTAAGGGGGGAACATGCTGATAAATGCCGAATTCATAGAGCATAATTTATTAAATTCATTGTTTAAATAAGATGGTTGATTTATGTGATTTATTGATGACGGTGAGTAATGTTTTGATACAGCTATGTTGCTTTAAAAACAATTTATTTAATTCATTGTTTAAACAAGATTTTGATTTGTGTGATTTATTGACGATAATTCAATAAGTATAGATATAGCTATATTTCTTGCAAAACGAATTTAAAACTGACCAGAAATAAAATATATAGCTCATATTTAGATAGTCTGATTGATTTGAGTCACTTAAAAAGCAAACAAACAAAAATGCTAGCCCAATTTCAGAACCCTACCTATGAGACGAGAGTCAATTTTTAACGCTACAGCGGTAAGTAAACAATTATTGGCACAATTTCATTTTCATAAATGTTAGTACATTGAACAAAGAGGCAACCGCACAATAATTAAAATTCTCATGCTCTACAAATAAAAGTGCTATATATATATATATATATATATATATATATATATATATATATATATATATATATATATATATATATATATATATATATATATGTGCTGAGAATTGCAAAGGCCATATAAAGTTATAAAAACAAAAATGAAAACCCTTACGGAAACTAGTATGATAAAGCTAAGTTTCGATTATTGATTAAATAATTTAGAGTCAGATCTACAAAATTGGGGAATCAGATTAGTAATGGGGGGTAGTAGTAGTACCACTGGCCAGTAGTAAGTAAAATACTTACGGTTAACACGTAATGCATATGGGTTCTCTGTAGATTGTATACATATCCACATCTTTCGACATATTTTACTGTACACTAAAACAGAAAACAAAATAATAACATTAATATACAAGCACATTCACTATTATTGTTAGTCAGTGTTATTTGGATAAGCAATGAAAGATATAATGCCATAATTTGTTGAAATAATCATTAATTAAAATTTTAAAATTTATAACTAGCAAATTTGGAAAGCATGAATTTAAAAGAGCCAAAAACCTATCTGCAAATAGATTAAACTCTTAAGCATGAAATAAATACCAAAGAATTATGTTATAAAATCAATTACCTAAAGATAATGAACAAAACAAACCCCTTGTATGATGTATTTAGATGTAAGTTTATTATTTTATTTATGTGAACAATGAACTGAAGTTTACCAAAGACAGTGTTTGTGCTGTGGAACTTTTAAATCAAGATTGCAGCATATAAACTTAATGAATTTATAAATTTGTTATTGACTATAATTAGGTTAAAAAAGTAAGGTTAGGCCAAATGCCATTTTAAGAAGAAGGATGTTTTAAACTTACCAGAAGAACAGATGTCAATATATGTATTAATTAATGTCAAGAAAGGATGCCTTGATATCAAATATTAGATCAATTTGGGGAACATTTCCGCTTTTGTTATGAATTATGGTTGGTTGTTAATGAAATTCAGATGCCAGAGAGCGTCATTATTGCTTCCCATTTAAATATAAATATTTTAAAGTATATATGGTGTAAAGAAGATCCAATTTGCCACTAAAACAAATAACAGAGGTTATATCAAGTTTTTAACGTAACAAATTACCAGATAAACAGTAAATATATCAAGAATACCTATATTAAAGGATACCCACCACCAGTAGTGAAGAACCAAGGTTTGAGATTTAATTATTTTTATCAAAATCAACTCAAGGAGGCAATCAATTTAGTTAAAAGACAGTATATTTTCTGTCGATTAAACGTCAATCAAAAGCGTTTATGGGAAAATAAGATTTAATGCATAAATAGAAATCTTATTTTTATATTACCATAATTCAAATTTAAGAACGTAGAGGGAGTTAGGACTGCAGGTCAGGATCCATATTTGTCATTACAAACAATTGAAAAGCAGTCGAAAACTCGGTTATTAATATTAATCATTGTAATCTAATAGTAATCTTGAAAATTTATAACAACGGATCCGTTTAGCTTTAAAAATTTATAAAACTCTGTCAATAAAAGTTGTTATAGAAATTTGCTAAAAACATAATTCTTTGAAACAAAAACCCATAATAAGATAAAAATAAGATTAATATAAATATTTGCAGGCTATTTACTTTTCCCCTATTTTAGCAGAATCTACCATTGAGATAAAGTAAGTACATTAGATATTTTGATTATAATTTATTTGACATAAATATATAGTAGAAGGGTAGGCAACCCATATAACACTGAGCTAGCTGTAATTTGAAAAATACACACACATATTGAATTTCAAACAACAAGAGTCATAAACACTTTATTCAGATAAAAATTTCACATTATAAAATACATTATATGTATACAGGGTCACCCATAACACATGGTGTAAAAACTGAAAACTGTAAAATACAACAAAAGTACAAACAAAAAGGTATACACATATCTAAAGGGTGATCATTCTCATATAAAGATATCTACAGGGTGTTTATTTAAATACAAATAATAATATAAATATATTCTAATATATATAACATAAATATCATTTTAATATAAAAAAATATAAAAAATATCAGTAAATTAATATAATATAAATAATAATCAAGTAAAATCATTGAATAATATATATATATATATATATATATATATATATATATATATATATATATATATATATATATATATATATATATATATATATATATATATATATATATATATATATATATATATATATATATATATATATATATATATTGGGACAAGCTTATCCAGGTATTACGACAAGAAAGCTATAATTCTATTTAGCTATCTACATATCTATGGGGCTTCGGCATACTACATATAAAGAAATAATTAATATGTGCAGGGTCAGCTGTGTGTTTAATAAATAGTATCGTCTTGCAAATAAAGAATCTAACCTATATCATTAGCAACTGGTGGCTTAGTCTTGAGAACGTGTGCCTCTAAAGTTATGGGTGGTGGTGCTGAATCTCAGTAGAAGCGTGTGCTCATTTCACTTTTTCAGTACATATTGTGAAATTAACATTATAGACCTTGTGGCAATCTGATGTCAACACGGTATACCTATCATGAGAAGCGTGGAATCGTCGTTTATGTGTGTCATGCAATGTCGCGTGCACTAAAGATCCCTACCTTCTCTAGAGAAAATGAGGTGTGGGGAAAATGTTCATGATGATGAGGCAAAACTACCCCCTGACATTGCTTACTAACCATAGACCCGGGGATAGGCCGACGCTAATACAAAATGTCATCTAGGTCATTTTATTGCATTTGAAACGTTATCTCCCAAAAGAATTTTATATGTTCCGTTTTACATAAATGCATTAAAAAAAATTAAAATCCGAGCAGCACAATTCTCTTTATGTTGCATTATACGTTTATTATGTAAAAATCCCTATCTTTGTATCTTAGGTAATGTATAAAACTACAGGTATTAGTTATCCATCTTGGTCCTTTTGAACGTACGGAAGCAATAACGGGAGTAAATCCTTTTAGCAGGCATGCTCGCATGAACCTTATAATACCTTCTTGTGTTTTCCAGTAAAATAATGAAGGTACGGTATACATATTACATATTAATCCCGGGATATAAAACGAGCTATCGCTCCTACACAAAGGTGAAGTTGGGTCGTGAGTGTGCAGCATTTTAAATTGGGGTTATCAGGGGTCGCAGATGAACGAATGTTCCGGTAGTCCCAAGGTTTACTATGTAATAGATTACACTCTTAGTTAGATTTTTTGTTTAAAGTAATGTGTTTTTAAAAATTAGGCAATAAACTATGCAAATTTGACATAATACATACATATCCGTAAGTTACTTTGTCGCAAATTGTTGAAGAACATTTTTTTATAGTTATTTTGGTTTGCACTGGAAATTTGTTTTTATGGGGTTATTTGTTTATCAGTATTTTTTATAGATGCTAAGTGTTTTCCCCCTTGATTGAATTCTCCTCTTTTGTTTTGTCGTTTTGTTTTGTCTAATTAAATTTATTCTATCCTCGTAGCCTCACTTTGAAACGGTTCATCACCGTATCAACATAGAAGTCTGAACTGTTTCTTGAATAGACAATTTGAATGGGTTTTCCAATACATGAATTTAACATTTACCTAATAGTTTTTTTATACATAGAACATTATTACATGCATGAAAATACCCAAAAAATATGTAGTGGACGGAAAAATAATTTTGAAATTAAAAAATTTCGAATTATTATCATGTGACCGCGAACGTTCTGTTATTGGTCGTGCCGTACTTGGACAATGAATAAATCACGTCTTTACATTTGCCTTATGGTATGATAAGTACGGTCGCTTATTTTTCAGTACCATGGTGAATTGTATTCGTTTATCGGGATCTCAAGCTCATTATCATTGTTGACATTACTGTCCAGTGACGTCACAGATCATGCTGGCAAAATAGTGGTGTTTGATATCAATTGTGAAATTGGCATTTTCAAATATTTTTTGCATCGTTATTTTTGTAGTATGTGAAATGCAAAAATCATCTTTGTGGGATGTTTATCAGATGTGATAAGAAAAAAAATATTTCGAGGCGCAACAAGTGCGCTATAGTAGTGAATTCTCATAAGAATTGTAGGTATACTATTATTATAAGGCATGTTAGTAAAGTTAATACTTTAAACTTACACATACCTTAAAGATCGATTTTAGAGGTCCTAGTACGCTCACATTTGAAGAATTCTTTCGAAAGCGTTACCATCCATATCTCTATTATCAAAAAATCTTGCGTTCTAACTCCTTTTGAGAATTTAGAAAATATTTATTTCATCTAGACAAGTAAAGTATCTGCCAAATTATAAACGTAGCAGTTATTTTCCTTATTAATCGCCCTATTAATCGCCAACCTAATCAAACCGGTTTTTTCAATATCAACAATAACAAAATTATAATTTCAGACTCAAAGGTGACAAACTTATTTAACCAAAAATAAGATCTTGTTCAAACTGTATGAAATCAGTGCACTATTGTTTCTCCAAACGCCAAAATAAACCATAAAACACCATAAATTTATCGAACTGGATTGTATCGCGTAACCTTCTGCTTATGAGGCACAGCGGGACGTCACTAAGCTATCTGGTTATACGTCAAAAACCGTTTTGTTTAGGTTATACATTAGATCGGCTTCCTGCCCGGGATATTATATTCAAAGTATACGTAACAATTAGTGGAATTACCATTGAAATATATCCTACGACTGTTTCGGTCTTTATATGACGTCATATGTTCTTAACCGTATTGGGGTCGGTCAGGACACTGAGTGCCGGCTGTGTATGGAGAGTGACGAAAGCAAGTACTGCGTCCCTGTCCGGCGACGGACAGGACTAGATATCTGCTCTTTGGCAAGACAAAGCTTGCTTCGGAAGATCTGGATCAACTTTCACCCACAAAGATTATCGACCTCTACAGGAGGCTGACTTTGTTGGGCGAAATATAGACTATTAGGCGTGAGCCACAATAGACTTTATGGTCGCGGTGGAGGGACCGGTATGGCCCACTCACATTCAAACCTAACCTAACCTAAACCTAAAGAAAAAAGAAACTATCTTAGAATCATTTTTATACAGACTTGGCCAGATTTTGTTCACATTCGCACTATATTATGCGACAGCATAATACATCTATGCTGCGCTAAGACTGTATTTGAGGCCGTTCGTAAAGCTACAATTATAATGTCTTTTAATAATTGATTCAATCCCCCAGTTAAATAACAATTACTTGGCAAATTTTTTAGTTCATGTCGTCTGTCATTTTCCATAACTGCAATCGATATTTCACGATTGTTGGTTCGGGTAGTATGTCTTATGCCTGGTATATATTTAGTTTGGTTACCGTTGATGTGTGGTTTATACCTGTTGTATGAATCAATCTACGCCGGGAAATTATCTACTCTGTCAGGCATTGCATTTTAATCACTAAATCGTCTCCACGCATGTCTTGAATGAATTTTATTTTTAATTTGGAAGAAATTCTACATATTGGGTACCAAATTACTTAAAATTTTCAACATAGGTTTAGTTGCACTATTTCTAGCCACATGTAAAGTCTCATTCCAGTGACTCTGATATTTACAAAAATATTGCGTTTTCAAATAGTTATTCCTGATTTTACACCAGAAAAACTTGAGCATAAAGCCTGATTCACGCACCGGACCTCGACTTTCGCCCAAACAAGATTTTTGCCAAGTTTGATTGAAATCAGTGTAGCATTTTTTGAGTTATCGCTCGGGTACATACATACAAAATTTTTCAAAAGCTTTTCATCGTGACCTCTCTATTAGCCAATTTTTCTTAATGAAAATTCGCTAAAAACATGCAAATTGTTTATTGAACACGAACGACTTGAGAATAATCACGGGACTTTTTGAAGGACACTCCTCAGTGAGGTATCACCTTATGAAGATGGGTAAGGCGGACAGTGAAAACTCCAGATGCTGCACTGAATCAGCAGAAACAACAGAACACTCGCTATCCGACTGCACGGCCCAGTTCGGCGCAAGACACAAAACCTTGGAGGGTAGCCCTAACACCCCAGGAAATAGGTTACATAGCACCTAAAAAAAGTCTGAACTTTTTCGCAAACTATTGGGAAAAAAGTCATGCACAATCGACCCACTGGGGTCGCAGGGCTGAGAGGCCAAAGGCCTATACGACTAATTAAAGAATATACAATCTCGCGCCACTCTTGGTCGTTATAATTGAACTTTTGGTTCTTAAGACAATAAATATGAATATTTTTAGTTATTTTATTAATATTATTATGCCTTTAGCCTGATGTGCTTCCATACTCTCTCATAGGGATACATTCACTTATCCCAGGTATCTAAGATACCAAAGGGGTTGAGCTCAGATGGAACCCGTTCCAAGTTGTTGGGCCCTAAACGACAATGCGACACTTCCTCATATCCCAGGAACCTCCGCGCGATATGGTCAGTTGCAAGCATTACTGCCTTTTGCATTGTCTTTTAAATATGCACTCCAAGGTCCAGCCTTTTATGTTCTCGAGAAGATTTTCAGAAACCACACCACTTGGTGACATTAATATGTGAATTACTCGGGCCCTATCGGCCCTACACTGCCTTTTCACTTGCATCTCAAGGCCTATGTACTTCATATTCCTTTTCTTGTGCCTTGTCTTTAAATTATTGGTTTTTGGAATGACCACATCGATCGGCGTGACTTGTTTGCAGGACTTATCTACTATTATTATATCTGGCCTGTCGTGGGCACATTGTTATGCTGTAAGCACGGTCCGATCCCAGTACACTTTGTATCCGGAGTTCTCTAAGAACAGGCTCAGAAGTGTATCTATAATACGGCGCCTTATCAATATTTAAAAGTCCCATTTTGAGAGCCAGTTCGTGAAGATGAAGTATGTTTGCGATTGCATTGTACTCTGTGGTTGCAATTGCCTGATCTAATATAGCCATCTGATATAGCCAGCAAAAACTCATTTGTCTCTGGAAACATCTTTCCAGACACCAAACAGTAGTTCGACGCCGATTTCTCGACATGTACCTGGAAGGTATCTTTCGGATGTCTCCCATAGAGAGATGACTTTGCATCCAGGGTTGCAGTTTGTCCTTATCAGTCCTGCGGTGACTTTGCACTTCACTTTTTCATAATTTTAACGGTGTGGTGTCACCTGCCTCGCATGTGGCACTATGTAGTATGGCAGTAAGTGTCTGCTGATGGAAATATGTACTCAGGTTCAATATCTGTTGGTCCAACTGTTTACAAATATCCAACAACTATCTCCCTTCTTGATGCCTAGGTAGCGCTACTCGTCCAATGGCACCAGGTGGATGATGTTTTTTAGATTTTGTTAGGAATATTTGCACCTTCCGTTCTAGATTTTCTATGTCCGTTTTACTCCAGTTTGCATTTCTGAATGAATAGCTAAGTGCAGAACATGCGTCATATGTGCTAAGAGCTTTATTCACGTTCGCGCTGCTGACGTGTGCTTGCATCACCTGCTTTAGTCGCTTCGTAAACTCATTTGTCAGATCTGTCCTTATTCCTGAGTGGTTTGTGTTCCTGGCTGGCTGTATTCCCTGGTATCTATAACATTAATCTACATTCATGGAGGCAATTTGCTGACCATTCTGCATTTCATATATACCTGGGCATTCTTCCTTCTAACTACACATAAGATGCGACATTTGTTCAGCATGTCAATATTAACCTTCCACGATTTTGAGTTGTTGCCAATTTCCTACCATAACACACTTTCTGTGTGTGGTATATGGATACTAGAGTATCTTTCTTATTTATGTTATCATTTTTTCCGTATCTAAATAATGCGGATTCATGAACTATTTATACAGAATAAAGCAGATAAGTTTCAGCCTTCGTTTAATTTTTACCTTATATTAGTGAATTTTCGTAGAAAAAATTAACTAATGGGGAGATCCCGACTTTTGAATTTTGAAAAAAAAAATGTAAATGAGCGCAAACTAGGACCCCTAGAACCCATATCCGAGGTCATTTTCAATATATATATATATATATATATATATATATATATATATATATATATATATATATATATATATATATATATATATATATATATATATATATATATATATATATATATATATATAGTGACGTCGCGATAATCTGGAACAATAAAACCAGGCCGAACCGAATTAGCAAATTATCTGGATTATCAAAACATTTTAAAATTAGTCTTTAAAAAACGTAGATTTGAAATAAATGATTAAAACTTACTTATGAAAACTTATAATAAAAGTAACCTACATAATCATACACTTAGTGAAAACTACTCATCACTTTCGTATATTTCTACTAGTTCATCATTTTCACCTTTTTCTTTGCTTTCATCATCTCCCAAGTTTTTTTAATTGATTGAAAGATATTCGTTATTTTAACTTGCCGACTATTGCATTGCTGTTTTTCATAGACAATGTTTTTTAGATTTTGCAATGTTATAATATCTGTTAACGGAATATTATTTTCTGTTGCCCACTGTAGAATAATGTTTAAATTAGTGATTGCATCTTTATGCTTAATTTTGTCCAGAGGAGTATTTTCTTCCATGTCATCTTCATCTAAATCTGAATTGTCACCTAACTCACTCAGATGGTCCTTCTCAAGCAATTGGGCATCACCGTCAATCCAATCCAGAGCTTTACCAACATCCACCTAATGACCCATGTTTTCGATCATTGTAGAAACCCCATCAATTTCTTCTGCAACAACTGGCCGTATTCGTTGTTTTAGTACACTTAAAGGAATTAAATCGTCAGGATCCTCTTTTTCCAAATGTTCAGCGTTAGCTTTCAAAATTTTATTCCAACATGTTTTCAAAGAGCCGGGTGGAACTTTCTCCCAAGCGCTGTGAAACAGGCATACAGCAAATTTGAGGTTCAAACTTTTTAGGCACTTAACAAGATCTTTTTCGTTGTTAGTTAGAATTTCAGCCAGAAGACTTTTTCGATAGAAAAGCTTCTTTAAACGGATGGCATTCTGGTCCATTGGCTGAATTATTGCTGTCGTATTTGGAGGTAAAAACATTGCAATAATGTAACCATCATAAATTCAATAAATATCTTATCAGAAACCTGCGATTTTTGTAATGAACAAGAATTTACTTTTTATAATTTAAGTAATGATAATAGTTCTCCTATCAAGGTTAACTTACTGATAAATAATATTGAAATTCTTTGTGAAATTGATACTGGTTCAGGTATTTCGGCGATATCAAAAAAATCTTACGATAAATATTTTAATTAATTGCCTTTATTTATCCACTATAAATTTAAAGTCGTACACGGGTCACTACATTAGGACCCTTGGTTATATATTAGTAAATGTTTCATATACAGGGGTTATCAAAAAACTAAAATTGTATGTCATTGATTTGGGAAGCCCACCTTTGATTGGCAGGGATTGGCTGAACGCTTTAGGTATTTTTGTTGATAATTTTTTAAATATAATTTATCAATTACCTATGTAAGAAAGTAAAATCGTTAAAAGTTTCTCTGGAAAATATCCCGACGTTTTTAACAATGAACTATGTTTATTTACGCGCGGAAAAATTAAATTATTTTTAAAACCTGATGCGATACCTGTGTACTGCCAGCCTAGTATCTTTGCCATTTGCTTTGAGAAATAAGGTGGAGAAAGGGTTATATAGACTGGTCAATTATAGGTATGATTGGGCAACTCCAATTGTGCCTGTCATGAAACGAAATGGTGAGACCCGGATTTGTGGAGATTTTAAGGTAATAGTGAACCCTAAATTAAATATTGCTAAATATCCATTGCCTAAAATGGATGATATATTAGCGTCATTACAAAACTGTAAGTATTTTTAAAAAATTGGCTTGTCTCAAGCGTATGCTCAATTTGAACTTGAGGAAGAATCCAAAAATATTGTTACTATAAATTACATACAGACTTGAAGACTACTTCTCTGGCTTCATTGTTGGTTTTCGTTTTTGCGGGTAAAGGACGTAGCCAGCGCGTAAGCTAACTGGAGCAAGTGGCCCTTACGAATTCTGGATGTTCTAGGATGTTCTTCTACGTTTCTGTGACTATAGAATGCTGTCAAGCAGCGAAACTATAGTCACAGAAACGTTGAAGAACATCCTAGGACATCCAGAATTCATAAAGGCCACTTGCTCCAGTTAGCTTACGCGCTGGCTACGTCCTTTACCTACAAAAACGAAAACCAACAATAAAGCCAGATAAGTAGTCTTCAAGTCTGTATGTAGCATGGACAAGTTTCACCAAGTAAGGGCAACAACATTCAATGAGTTACTATAAATACTTATAAGTGTTTATTTAAATTAAATATGTTGCCCTACCAGATTGCATCCCCTCCGGGAATTTTTCAAATATTATTAGATAATTAAATTTATTAGCTAACATCTGTGGTGTGTCAGTCTTTTTAGATGACATACTCGTTAGCTCCAACAGGGGAAGAGGAACATGTTAAAAAGTTGGAGCGAGTTATTAAAATTTTAAATAAATATGGGTTGAAAATTCAATTAAACGAACGCACGTTTTTTCAGAAACATGTTGATTATTTAGGTTTTAGGTTCGATGCTTTTGGACCCCACACATATCCGGAAAAAGTCGAAGCAATTTCTAGAATGAAAACCCCGACTAATTCAACTGAATTAAAAGCATTTCTAGGTCTTGTCAATTATCATGGTACATTTTTGCCTGATTTAGCAACTAAATTAAATTCACTCTATAAACTATTAAGAAATAATATAAATTTGGAACGGGAAGAGGAACAACAAAGGTCATTTGGTTTAATCAGAACAGAATTAATGTTTCCAAAAATTGTAATACCTTATAACTCTGACTTACCTTTAATTTTAGCCTGTGCAAGTGCGTATGGCATTTCGGCAGTGATATCACACAATGTGAAAAATAGTGAAACTAGACCTATAGCTTATGTTTCCCGCGCATTGTCTACGTCAGAAAAGGCATATTCTCAAGTAGATAAGGAGGCATTAGCTATGGTTTTTGGCTTTAAAAAATCGCCAGGATTCATTTGGTAGAAATTTTACTCTTTTAACTGACGCCTAGCCATTAATAAGTATTTTTGGAAACAAAAAGGGCATTCCAATATATGCAGCTATCCCTCTGCAGAGGTGGAGTATAGTTTGGTCCTCATATCAATATAATATAAAATTCATAAAATCCGATACAAAGATTACAGCTGATGCGTTATCACGATTTCCACTAAACTGAACATTACAAAATGAGGAAGACATTTCACATATTTGCTACATTCAAGAAATTTGCCTGGCAATACAAGGTTAAATGAAGAGATAAATTCACCAGAAATTATTAACATAAAGCGAGATACCTCATCTACTCCTGAGATTGCTAGCAATAATAAAAATATTGTATTTTTTATTTTTTTTTTATTTAAGAAAATATCCTGCTTCAACCTAAAAGATTATTAGCAGGTCTTGGTGAGATATAATTAGGTAATAATTAAATGACAACAATAAATACATACAATAAATACAATAATGTCATTAGAAGGAGCAGTTAAAGTTTATTAGCACTAGATCTGGTTGAATAATGCACTTGACTTCAGAAATGTCAGGAACTGAGTATGGTTTTCTCTGTTGGATCCTAAAAGATTGGTCAAGTTGTTTGGTATGTTTGAGGATATCCTATTTGCTTCGTATAGTGGGCATTCCACAAGGAGATGTTAAACAGTGCTTTGTGTATCACAGCAAAAACAAATAGATGGGGGCAGCTTCTTCATTATATATTCGTGGGTGAATTTAGTATGGTCTATTCTCAACCTGGATATGACTGTCTGATTTTTTCTTCCATTTGGAAGTGGTAGCTTATCATTTACTCTTGGTTTGATATGTAACAGTTTTGAGGGTTTACTCTCCCACATTTTTTTGCCATTTGCTAGAGATAACTGTTTTTATATTGATCTTGATATCCTCGTTCGTATGTATTTGGTAGATTGGCCCGTTACAGGAAGTGGCGACTCCTTTTGCAAGTGCATCCACAATTTCGTTACCTTGGATATTTACGTGGGAGGGGGTGAACATGAAAATGAGTTTCTTTTTATGTGCAATTATGTACGTCATTTGGTCTCTTATTTCCCTTGCAATATGGTGTTTAGGGTAGATTTACCGAATTATTTGTAATGCACTTAAAGAGTCTGTGCAGACAACAGTCTGTTGTATATCAAATAGTATAACATGCCTAAGTGCTTCTTTTATGGCGTATAGCTTACCAGTGAATATAGATGCCGATTTAGGTAGTTTGTATGTCAAGACTGTGTTGCATGTATATACAGCTGATCGTGTACCGTTTTGATTTTTGGAGGCATCTGTATAGATGAATTTGTGGTTCTCATACTCAGATTTCATTTGTAAGAATTGATTCCTTATTACACTGGGATTGGTGGTAGTTGTCGGGTGGTGTGTTAGTCTTAGATCGAAAGTAGCTTGTTGTTGTGTCCAAGGCGGGCTCAATGTCTTGTATGAACTGGCAGATAATGGCAAAGGCTCTTCAACACTTTCAAGGATTTTGTGGCATCTATGGTTTATGGGAGCTGAAAGATGCGGTTTTCTTCTAAATAAGGTCTCGTGGCTCTTTGACGAAAACAACTCATAATTTAGATGTTCTGGTGTACTAAGAACTTTGGAGGCATAATTTAAAGTTAACCGTTCTCTTCTTAGTTAAAGGGGCATTTCATTTGCGAGACTCCTAATACTTTCAGTAGGGCTGGTTCGGTAACAACCAAGGGCTATTCTTAGGGCAGAATTTTGGATAATGTCAAGCGTATGTAGCAGCTTGTTACTGGCTGTACTGTAAACTATGGCCCCATAATCTATTCTGTATCTGATGAGCGTCCTATAGATGTTGATCAGCACGTTGGTGTCAGCTCACTCATAGTGTGCCAGAGTCTTCTTCATACTACTAACACCGATACATGTTTTTTTAACTTGCTCTATGTGTGGTCCCCATTGCAGTTTTCGGTCAACAGTTAATCCCAGAAATTTACCTTGTTCTACAGATCTTATATTTGCGCCGTACAGATTCAGTTTTATTTCATTAACTCTTTTTGATTTGGAGAATACCATGCTCACAGTTTTATCTACAGAAAATCTAAATCCTGTAGTTTCTGACCACTGCTCAATATTTTTTACGGATGTTTGTAGCAGTTTTTGGGTTCCTTCCAGGCTTTTGCCTTTTGTATATATCATTAGATCGTCAGCATACAGACTGGTTTTAACTAGTGAGCATAAAGAATTTACAATGTCGTTGATTGCGATCAGAAATAGTGTTATTTTATTTATATGTTGCCATATAAGGTGTTGATAAACCCTATAATTTGCACTCTAGAAATAAATGATAAATGATATTAAGAGCCATAATGTTGTAGATAATTTTAATTGGTTTTAGTGTAAATTTTAATGTAAATATATTGTGATAAATGTATGTATATAAATCATATATAAATAATGTAAAATGAAAATTGTAGATAGGCTTAAAATATTTATTTGTTAATTAAAATTTTAATGCCTATTAGTACTAAGAATTTACAATGAGGCTGTGGCATATTGTATTAAAGTATATTTTTTATTTATGCTATCATTTTCTCCCTATCTAAATGATACGGATTCCTGAAATATTTATACAGAATAAAGCAGTTAAGTTTCAGCCTTCCTTTGATTTTCAACTTATATTTCTGGGACTCAGAAATCTTGTTAAAAAATTTAAATCTCAAAATATCCAAAGATATTAGACTGTGTCTAAACTTTTTTCTCTTATAACAATTTAATTTCACAGAGAATATGATCTGAAAAGTATTTCGTAACGAAACCCAAGCCACAACAGTATAACATAATATCACACCCAGTAGCGGCTCGTGCCTTAATGCATTGGGGGTGCGCAAGAAAAAAAAGTTCGTGACGCAGCAAGTGCGCTATGGTAGTAAATTTTCATTAAATGCTTCAAATTTGAATAACTCAAGTTTCTACGAACTCAGAAAGTTGAATTTTGGTCTATGGTAGGGCCTTACCCAGGGCACCATATCCACCAAATTTCATCAAAATAATTTTGTAATTTTCGGAGAAAAAAATTTTTTTCAAAAGAAAACTCCCTTAAAAAGTTAACCTTTAAATTTAAAATATACACTGAATTAATCACAGTATCACAATTATTTTGTCCACTTATTAAGCAACCCGAAGTAGTAATATTCATAATAATAATAATTTTTTGAACAACGAACATGTAAACAATAACGAAATGATCTAATTAAAAATCAATCCGTCGCGAAGACGAAAATTACTAGGTAGTAGTAGTAGGTACACACGCTCTGCCAAAAGTTCACTATAAACTGGAAGTGTGTAATTTTATAGCGCACAACAGATTTCTTATTTGGTCGTTTTCGACGAAGGTCATCAAGATTCGGCGATCATTTCGCACTGAAGTATCGCATTTCATGAGAGCGCCGAAAAAGACACACCGCCGCCCGAGTGCTTTATATGGATATGGATGTATATACGTCTGCAACGATTAGCACTACTTATTCTGATTCTGTATTCTGCATTAATGGCTTCCGATTCTCTGCGATCCTCGATATACTAATTTTGTTTGTTGAATGGATGAGGTAAAAAAGTCAATAAAAATTTATTAAAATATAGCATAGCAAAAATATAATTTTTTCCACGACAGGCGGCAGTGCGCGCGCACGGGCGCACTTATTGAGGAGCCGCCCCTGAATCACACCATTCTTTCTCCAGCCATGTGGCCTTCATCATGAAGTAAATGTTGGAACCTGTTAGTACCACTGCTAGGTACACTTTGGAGAATCCAATTTACCATGACACGTTTTTAAGAATTGCCGCTCATTTCGCTTACAAACTTAGCTTCTTGAAACCATGCACATACTAAGGCATCTGGTATTTCATCATGCGATGTTGCATTACCAAGTATTTCATGATCCAGTATTGCATCACCGGTATTGGATCATCCGGTATTGCATCACTGAAATTACACCATTTCTAGTGTAGTTAATTTAGGTATACGAATAGGATAATTTTGCCTATGCCCTTAGTTTAACGACAGTTACTGATAAAGACAAATACATTGTTGAAATACGTGTCCAGCACATAACACTCCGTTATTGTATTGTGGTTTTTGTGTTGATTCTCCTTTGTGTTTCAGTTTCCAACCACAGAGTCCAACCTCCGTCTTTCAAAAGATGCATTAACTGTTAGGAATTAAAAATTTATTGTAGTGCATTGGGTTCCCCAAAGTGTACCTGCTCTTCTTAGTGGTTCTACTTAACTCAAAACGATTCGTTGTAAAGAATAAGGTAAAAGGTTTCAAATTATGCTGTGATGATATATATATATATATATATATATATATATATATATATATATATATATATATATATATATATATATATATATATATATATATATATATATAGGGTGGCGCATTGAAATGAAACAGACCAATTTGCGCCCAGATAATTTTTTTTAAGGAACGCTGAAACACGTCAATTTTTATATTGGGGGGGGGGGGGGGTCATGTTTTGACATAAAACTCAACTTTGTCACATCAACCCCTTAAAGGTGGTGATAACAACCCTTATATTTTAAATAGGGAACATGGGTCGAGTGTTACATCATTTGAAAGCTCTTTCTTTTCTGAATTCAGCACACTAATTCCTTTGGAAGTTTTACCAACTCGTTTAAAAACTATTCACAGTTGAAGATGCAAAAACGCATTATACTTATTCCGATAAGAAATGTGCTGATAGTCAATGTTTGTTAGTTTGTAAACAAAAATTTGACTATCAGTACATTTCTTATCGGAATGAGAGAAATGCCGTTTATTATTTCAGTTTATCGGTCTGTTTGATACTTGATAGTACTACCGAAAATTACTTTCACAATGGTGTATTCTGTAGAAGAATGAGTTTAAATAATTGCTCTTTTTTTTCAAGAACGATGACTGTGCCAACCGTACCGCAAATTTGTTTAATGAACGATATCCGAACAGACATGTTAACAGAAAATACATTTTCGAGTTAGTTGCAAAGTTTCGACAAAGTGGTTAAGTAGCCAAATAAAACGGGATCCTGAACGTGAATTTCCGGTTAGAAATGAGACTACTGAGATTGAAGCTTTAGGACAAATTGCTGCAGACCCAACTTTGAGCACGAGAAAATTGACCACTGTTTCAAACATCAAAATAATCACTATTCAGCGGATATTGAAGGATCATAAATTTCACCCGTATAAAATTCATCTTGTACAACAACTGAATGAAGATGATTTTGATCGGCGGCTGGAGTTTTGTGAAGTTATGACTGCACGAATACCTGACAACGGGAACTTTTTGTGCTCAATATATGTTTTTCAGACGAGTGTACGTTTTTATTAAACTCTACATTCAATCGTCATAATTGTCGTTATTGGGCAGATAATAATCCAAGAAATTTTCACGAATTCCACACTCAAACTCCGCAGAAATTGAATGTCTGGACTGGCAGTTTTGGAGACCGTTTAATCGGACCAATTTTTCTTGATGGCAATTTGAGTGGCGAAACGTATTTTGAGTTACTAGAAGATATCGTTTACCCTCTACTAATTGACCTTGTTGAAAATGATGATCGCTATCAAGAAAGTCAATTAGTGTTTCAACAAGATGGAGCTCCTTCGAATTTTTCACAACGTGTTAGGGAGTTTTTGAACAGAGAGTTTCTAGAGCAATGGATTGGGCGCTATTGAGTGGCTCCCTAGATCACCGGATTTAACTCCTATAGACTTCTTTCTATAGCGCCATTTAAAGAGTAGAATTTTCGCAACAGAACCGGAGTCTCTGGAAGAATTACGACGACGCATTGTTGAAGAATGCCGTCTAATAACTCCACAAATACTTCAGAATGTCGGAGCTCGTTTGGAACAAAATTTGTACTTTTGTATAGAAGCTGGTGGTCAACAATTTGACCACTACTTAACTGAATAAACATTTTTGAACGTTTGGTTTTGTTTTTTAGTTTTTTAACCAAAAATTGACTAATTAGTGCACTTCTTATCACAATGAATGAAATACGTTCTTGCAACTCCAACTGTGAATAATTTTTAAATGAGTTGATAAAACTTCCAAAAAAATTTGTTGTGCTGCTGAATTCAGAAAACAAAGAGCTTTCAAATGATGTAACACTCGACCCATGTTCCCTATTTAAAATATAAGGGTTGTTATCACCACCCTTAAGGGGTTGATGTGACATAGTTGAGTTTTATGTCAAAACATGTCCCTCTCAGCATTAAATTGACGTGCTTCAGCGTTTCTTAAAAAAAAATTCTCTGGACGCAAATTGGTCTGTTTCGTTTTCAATGCGCCACCCTGTATATATAGATCTGTTTAAAGTATCCAAAACGCCTTACTGGTGGTTTGTCTTACATAAAGGAACATACGTTGTTATATAGGTAGTTAAAATACCTTGCAGCTCTGCGAAATATATTTGCCCCTTTTAATTTCATAAGTTCAATTTCCTCTCTAATTAATTCGATAGCAATCAGGAACAAATATTCTCAGATAGGGAACATTTTGAAACGTGATGGCATTTCTAAATGATTAGCCGTTTAGGATGTGGATCACGTTTCTCCGTGTAATAGGGTGTATGTGATTAGGGACGTAATGATTTATATAAAGAGAGCGAACTCTTACAGGGTCTTATTCATAATTCATAGGACATCTATTTATCTTTTCGATTAAAACTGAAAAACCATTTGTGGTATATAAAGGTTTATTCTTAGGTTATTAGTTATTAAATCAATTTATTGAACTTTAAGCTGTAATAGAATCTAATTTATTTCGGTTATATATATATATATATATATATATATATATATATATATATATATATATATATATATATATATATATATATATATATAATGTGTCCCAAACTTGATGGGAATGTATTGCTATTCCTGTTATTGTTAGAGATAGGGAGTCGGTTAAATTAGCAATGTTTTGTAGAATTTCATGCTAGTTCCAAATATGACTTGTATTTTGCACTGCCTCTTTTCGCTTTCGAGTTATTTTGAAAAAAAAACAAAATTTGTCGTTTTTTTTCCTTTAATATCTAAGTAGGCGTTGATATGACATGTCTAAGCCTTGCACATTATTTACAGAGTAATGTTTTTGTGCTATTCCCAACTTTAAATTGTCATTTGTTTTTGATCTACAGTTTTTATCATGGTAGCCATATTGGATCTTTTGCTCATGAAAAGAGATTTCCAATGATGTACAGCATGCTTAGGAAATCTTGTAATTGCACTGAAAATTTTGAAACAAACCGTTTTGTGGTTAGTAGGCTATGAAATCCAATACCAGAAAACAAATGACAGAAAAAAGTGTTCAAAAATCAGTAGGCGATGGAGTCTAACAATAGACTTCTACTTTTAACATAATTTTCCGTAATGATTCACGATAAAAAAATAGGAACGTTGAGCACACATCAATGAATCGGCCCATTATTACAAATGATATTTTACATTACAACATTATCCTAAAAACTGTTATAATTTAATTAAATAGGTAAACCTAGTAAATAACTAAATTTACTAACAGAACTCAATAAAAAGCAGATTAATGATTTACGAAGACGCCTTTGAAAATTGTTTGATTTTTAAACGTAAGTCAACTGAAAAACAACAGAAGAAAGCTTTCTTAGAATATAACACTATCGCGACAATTAAGAATACTGTCATTCTTAATTATCTGAACAATTTGAGGTGTATTTAACACGTTGCTTAAAATTTTGAAATAAATAGTTTGTTTCCTGTTTATTTTAAATATTATTTAACAATATGTTCAGTAATGAAGAATATTTTGCATGTTGGAATGTTGTATTCGTTCTAACCGAAATACTGGGGCAGCTGCAAATTCATATCAAAACAACTACCCAGAAAGACGACAACCAAACACCAAAATATTTCGCAGGATAGTGACCAATCTATTGAACGACGGTAGCTTGCACGCAAAGAAACTACCAATGCCTAGAAATGAAGAAAGAAATAATGCCGTCTTACAGGTTTCAAAGGAAAACCCTCTGCAATCTGTTCGGTTTTATGGTGAACAAATTGACGTTCCCAAAAGTTCGGTACGCCATGTATTAAAACCAAGTCATTACAATCCATACAAACCTACAATCTTACAAGGCTTAAATGTTAACGATTACCCTAAGCGACTTCAATTCTGAAGATGGTATCAAGGACAATGTCAGCAAGATGAAAATTTTCATTTGGAAATAATATGGACTGATGAATCCAGGATTATAAATTGTGGTGTGTATAATCGCCATAATAGGCATTATTGGGCAAATGAAAATCCCCATATAAAGGAAGAAAGACGATTGCAAGACATATTTTGTACTAATGTTTGGTTCGGCTTATTAGGTAAAAAAAACTGTTATTTTTATTTGTAGATTAGACCGTTAATTTGAAAAAAATTCAGGTAGCTTCATTGCTGGTCTGTTCTTTTTTGAAAATAATTTAACTGGAGAAAGGTATCCTAATCTATTGAGAAATTATATCTTACCAACAATTAGAAGAGCTCATGATAATTTAGACGAGATTTGGTACCAACAAGACGGTTGCCCGACTCACAATGCTAGGATCGTCAAAGAATTTTTGTACCAAAATTTTAATAATCATGTCATTTGTAACAATGGGCCGATTCATTGGTGGGCTCGAAGTCCTGACATGACACCCATGGATTTTTTTTTTGGGGTACTCCGAAGAATGATGTGTATAAATTCGATCCACCACAAAAAGCAATGAATTACGAAACAGAATCATGGAATCTATAAATGATATTAACCAAAACACCGTCACCAGAGTTTACAGGCATGTTTCAAAAAGGTGTATAAAGTGCATTGAACAAAACGGTGGGCATATTGAACAATTTTCTATTTAGTGTAGTTTTAAGTTTCTATTTTATTATTTGTTCAGTTTAGTTTCTAATTGTGTTGTTTTGTGGAGTTTAAGTTTCTATTTGTTATTGCCGCGTTTCGTTATTAAACCGTTTCACATAATATTACCTAGCATTATTACTTAATTAAGTATTGTAAATTAAATCACAATATTTTTTATCGTGAATCATTACGGAAAATTTTGTGATTTGTTTTCTCGTACTTGATTTCACAGCCCACTATCCTCAAAAAGGTTTTTCTCAAAATTGTCAGTGCAATTACAAGATTTCTCAAGCATGTTGTACGTCATTGGAAAGCTCTTTTCACAGGCTATCACACGAGCAAAAGATCCAATATAGCTGCCATAATAAAAACAAACGTTGATACCTGTAGCTTAAAACCAAATGACAATCCAAAGTTGAGAATAGCACAAAAAGATTACTCTGTAAAAAGTGTCCTAATAATGTGCAAGTCTTACACATTTCAGATCAACGCCTACTTAGCAATTGAAGAAAAAAGAAATCTACAAATTTTGGTTTTTACAAAATTACTCGAAAACGAAAAGAGGCAGGGCAAAATACAAGTCATATTTGGAACGGGCATGAAATTCTATAAAACATTGCTAATGTAACCGTCTCCCTATCTCTAATAATAACGGAGATAGCAATACATTCCCATCCAGTTTAGGACAACTATATATATATATATATATATATATATATATATATATATATATATATATATATATATATATATATATATATATATATATATATATATATATATATATATGGGAAATCCCCACGACGAAGCAGACACAGTCACCCCCACAGTCGAACCGGGGAAGGGGTTGGTTCGTCTTAAGCATTTTCCTTCCCCCCTCGTGTGCATACAACCACCCTCGTTGCATAAACCACAGAAAAAACTTCTTGTTCATACCCCCCTAAGTTACGTAACCTGGGGCGAATAGGGGTGCTGTGCGGGGTAGGCAGGGCTTAATGGGGATATGGCTCCAAATAGAGAGCTTTCAAGCAGTTTTCTTCGCATGTTCTGCTCATATTTTCTTTTTACCGTCTACCCCGCCCAGCACCCCTATTCACTCCCAGTCCCGTAACTTCCTTGGGGGCTGTGAACAAGAAATTTTTCTTGTGGTTTGCGCATCCAGGTGGTGTCCTAGTATTGTTTCTGAAAACAATTTTTTGAAAAGCGTTCGAGAGCCAATCTGCAAATTTACCGAATTTTCATTAAATTCTTCAAATATCAATAACTCAATTTGCTATTTACGTAAGCTTTGTTGGTTAGGACACCAACATTTAAGTTTATTTTCGGAAAATTTTTGTATATTTTCAAACCATAAGTAATTTTGATAAAATATAGTACATTGTTTCTACTACATAGTCTATACCGGTAATTAGATTGATGCAGGCTCGCATTTGCTATAAAAAACATTTTTATGGAAATTCACTGCCATAACACACTTGCTGCATCTAGACTTTTGAAAAATGTTAATATATTTTCAAACAATAAAGTTATTTCGATGAAATATGGCACATTGTTTCTACTATATAGGCAACCACGTGTGATGCCTGCTTTCATCAAAGAAAGACATTTGCTATTAAAAATATTTTTAAGAAAATTCGCTGCCATAACGCTGAGTCCAGACATTTTAATTCTTTTACCTAACATTACTTATAAACTTATAACGAAAACATGGAGTTGTTGGAGACCATTTCAAACTACTTGCTTCTTGTCATCCAAAGGATGTAAATTTTATTTCTTCTACAGAGTACCTGTCGGTGGTTGTTTTTTTTTAAATCACGGTGCAACAGTTTTTAATGTTTAGCCTATTAGGTCTTGTGTTACTTGGATTGCCATATATATATATATATATATATATATATATATATATATATATATATATATATATATATATATATATATATATATATATATATAATACAAACGAATTGATAACTTGCATCTTATCTTGGTACACATATAACTGGAAAGACTTTGTCGATATGTATGTAGCTACGCAGTTTAAATTCACGGTCTTGATTGGAGACAAAGACGTTCAGCAAAATTCTTCAACAATTTGCAGACATTAGGTATTGTTTAAAGTAAAAAAAAAGAGAACAAACTTTTCATCTTGTGGCTTGTTGTAGACCATCCAACATTGCTTTTAACAAAGACATGGAATTACTGGAGGCGATTGCATCCGGCTCGCTTACTAAGTGATCATAATTAAGAACTTATCAGAAGCCAGGTATTAATTGTGATACCCCAATCGTTTCACCTACCCTTCATGCAGAAGCCCAGAATCTCAAAATGACATAAAAACCAACCGAGTCAGTTAAAACCAAATGTACAAGATTGTAAGGGGTTAAAATATTACCCTGTGTTTTTTTTTGTAAAGTGTATAGATTCTTTTTTACAGCTTTTGTTCACTGTTTTAAACTGGCTTGTAGCACCCTATATAATAAGTTTTCATAACTGCCTATGGATTTATCTTTGTAGACAGTGATCGTACTCTTACTTTCTGAATCAGTACTCTTGTATCTGGGTGGTTTTTCAATTGACTGAAATGTCTACAATTTAAAGGATGAAACTGCTAAGCAACTCGGATACTTTGTGGTTAGGAGACACGTGTTTATGGCAAATACGTACCGATTGGTGTTTATAAGTTTACTTATATTAAGATAATACCGGCCTAATTGCTTCTTTATTTGGACTAAGGTTTTAATAATCATAATTTCATTGTTTATTACTACATTGCTACAATGCTTACATTTTCTTTAGACACATTAAGGTAGCTGGGATATTAACGTCATTTGTGTCGAGCATCGAGTGGACAGGTGTCGATAGTCAATGTCGCTCATATGTGATACCTGTTGAGATGTGACCCGCAAGCAGCGGCGTCCGAGTTGGGGGAAACGTCGGCAAATGGTGGAGTAATGATTGTTCCGGGATTTATTAGCTGTTTGCATCGTGTGTATGATAGTCAAGTTTGGGAGCGTAGCGCTTATTGCTATTCAGTGTATAAGTTTATACCTAATTTGGCACTTTGGGTCTGCGTCTATGGTTCGTAGGAAGTCACGTTTTATTGCGGAATAAAATTTAATTAATTTTCGAGGACTTTGAAAGATAACTTGGTGAATGTCTTGTTGTCGTTTCGATACCGTTGTCTATGTAGTGGGATATATTGGAAATGGTATCTGGAATGGTGTTCATTTTGTAATTGGGTATTTGGGACACATTCCGCCGATCATAGTATCGGATTTAAATCGCCGCAAGTTTTTCACTGGGTTAATCGGGAAAGCAAGACCTTTTTCCGACATTGAAGCCGCCGTCTATCTTGATTATTTTCTCTCGGCGGAAATCTACTATATTTTCCATGCTGGTTGAGAACACGGTTACTCTAGGAGTAGTAGTATGTTAATGGTTAGTAGCTGTATGTTCCTGGATACTTCAGTGATCCTGTTAGGATCCGGCATGACGTCAGATCACTCAAGGGTTGTGGCGTAGTTCCATGTCGCCTGGCTGTATACCTGGGAATATAACGAGGACTACATCGGGTCAAGTCGTTTAATTTTTTGATCAGTGAATATAAAATCAGCCGTTTCGAGGAATTCCAGGGCGATGGTGTATCACGCCTAGACTTTTAAAATCTTATTTATTTTTGCGGGCAAAAAACGTATATTCATCGTGTAATATTGTGGCATTAACTACAGTCCTTGCATTTGGTTGCTCTCATTTTGTATATCCAAGTAATCTTGCCAAATTTAACTTAACTGATTTATTTTGCTGCTCACTTAATTAATTATCTCATAGACCATATACTAAAAAAAAACTGTGAGTTTTTTAATTTACAATTATCTGGCATAAGGTAGGTGACTTGTATTTGCGTGAACTACCATCACCATCTTGGAGCTTCCTGAGCTGAATGCGTAGGCTAGTGGCGCCCTACTATTATTGTTTTCAGGTATTGGTGACATCGCTTGTGCTGGTGAATTTACCTTTGACGCACCACGTCTCCGACTGCGAGCTACAACGGCTACAAGGTCCCACAACCGCAGTTTACATTGGCATATACCTTTATTTGCATTGATGCGTTTTCCCGTTTTACTTAAATTCCACGAAGCTATATAACTGTCCCTCCGGAAGTGGATCACCGCTCCTGTGGCGTGGTAAGCTTGATACAACCAGAGTAAATTTTATGTCTTCTCATTGCCATCTACATATACGAAAGAGTTGAGCACTTGCACACGATCCTGTTACGTATAACTGAGAAGACTTTGTCGGTATGTATGCAGATATGCAGCTATAATTGACTATCCGGATTCTTTGGTTACACTTCAAATGAGGTACACCTAACATCGTAATTTTTAAAGTCATGGATCAGTTAAACTTGGTTACATCAAACGTATTAGAAAAGAAGCTTGTGTGGAAATATCTTCGGACAGGGATTCGTGAATATTATGTGGTCTATTGTATATTTTTTGATGCTAAACACGTATAAGCGGCTAGGGCAAATTATGAAAATGGATCACTTTCTAGAATCAAGCTTTTCTGTTCACATTTAAAAGAAAACATATATTGTTGTGTTCTTGTGTTGTTGGTTAGGAAATTGGATGTTTATGTGTACGAAAATGATCCACAAACTGCTGGAAACTGAGCTGTCGGTTGATATCGTGTATTTGGCCGTTAGCAAGCTTTTCAAAATTTGCCCACCTGGTCTGCTTGTGAGCAAACTTCATCACGTTGGAATGTATGACCATCTAATATACGAAGTTAGGAGCCTCTTATCTGATTTTACATTTTTTCTTGTGTAAACTGCCAAGCTTCTAGATTTATAAAAATCTGACCATAGACTCGATATACAAAAGCAGGTTATTATGCTCTGATCGTGATCTATTTATATGCTTCAGTAATATATATTACTTGATGTTCCCTCCGATAGTGATCAATCTGCAAATGTGCAGTTAATAAACTTCATCGGTTGGAAATGGAGTTGGGCAGATCTCAGTCTTGCTTTCTTTCTCATAATAGATACACCAGCCCTAGACCCATCACAATGAACAACCAAGTTATTCAAAGTATTGAGTCCTTTTCACTTGTTGGCATTTCTGTGGATCGAAATCTCAATTGGCACCAACATGTCACATCAATTGCAGAAGCGGCTGCTAAGAAATAAGGTTTCCTCTTCCGGGCTCGCAAATACTTTTCACCAGCTAATCTCTATACCTTATATACTTCGCAAATAAGGCCAAACCTCGAATACTGCTCCTACATCTGGGGTGCTGCTGCCGCTTCTACACTCGCTATCCTGGACTCCATTCGGAAAGAGCTATACGTCTCATTGGTGACCCTACCCTCGCCCAAAGGCTGCCATCCCTTGCCCACCGACGTGCCGTTGGTGACCTATCTCTCTTTTATATATATCTGCACGGGCACTGCTCAAAGGAGCTTTCTTCCATAGTTCCTCCACCTGCTGCCCCCAACAGATCAACGAGGGGAACAGAGCGAATGCACCCTTTTACTGTCCAGGTCGCCAGACATAGAACATCTTGTTATGCCCGCTCTTTTGTCCCGAGGACTTCCAAGTTGTAGAATTCCTTGCCGGCGCATATTTTTCCTTCTCCTCCGAACCTCCAAACCTTCAAGTCCAGAATTAACAATTGCCTCTTTCCTCATTGTCGACACCCACGGTACGATAGTATTTAGGCTGTAAGCCCTCGTGGTGTGTTGTTGCATAATTATATTATTTACAAAGATTTGTTTAAAGCTGTTTGTTTAATCTTGTGATGTAGCAAAAGGTTGACGTCGGGAATTCACATGTCGTAAAACTTCTTGCGAAGATAAACATGCCGGTGCTACTCAGGGAAGTCTACCAAAAAAAAAGTATACGATCCTGAGTTTTATAGAAATATAGCAGAGGAGGCCCGCACGTTAGACCTCACGGATATTAAAAAGTTCGGGACGCAGCAAGTGCATTATGGTAGTGAATTTTTATTAAATGATTCAAATTTCAATAACTCAATTTTCTAGAAATTTAGAAAGTGTAATTTTGGTATGTAGTAAGGTCTTTGCCCAAGGCAACATATCCACCAAATTTCATTAAAATAGCTTGGTCATTTTCGGAGAAAAAAGTTTTTTCGAAAGAAAATTCAAAATTTGAATAACTCAATTTTCTATAAACCTAGAAAGTTGAATTTTGGCACGTAGTAAGGTCTCCCCCAAGGCAACATATCTATTAAAACAGCTTTGTAATTTTCGGAGAAAAAAATTTTTTTTCGGAAGAAAACTCAAAATGTTCCCGGAAAACCCTGTCCGATTTTCCTGGCTAACGAACCAGCCATTAATAAAAGAAAGGCACTTGCCGAGTTTCATCGAAATCGATCAATCATTTTTTGAGTTATCGGATGGATACACACACCGTGTGCTGATGTGTCGGGGGTTATTAGACAGGGAAACATTGGAAAAACTTGTGAAAATTGAGTAAGAGTCAGGAAATTTTTGTCCTTGTCAGAGAAAAATTATTTGTTTCCTTTTTATGACAAATAGTGTGTTTGCTTTTTGTACAATTCTAAACCATTCATTTAATAATTTATTTTTCCACAAAACCACAATATTTTTGTTTGTTTTGCGTTCATTGGTCGCTTTGTATTTGAAATGGGGAAGTGTATTTTCTACCATGAAGCAAAGACCTACTGTAGTGCGTTATACATAGAAGATCAACGCCAGGGAAATAGATTTTGGCATGTCAGGGAAATCAGGGAAAAGTGAGGGAAATTGATATGCTGTTTTTAGTGGGCACCCTGTCTAATGACGCTAACTTTGTTGTGAAACGATCGTCAGGTCCTAAAATAATGATTTGGGTTCTCCAAGTGTACTTAGCGAATATAAGACTTACACTGTAAGCCTATTATATGAAAGCAGTTTTGCTACAGTTTAAATTCCTTTATTTTAAAAATGAAAACGTTACAACAGAAACATATCTCTTGTTATTCTTTGCTTAAATCAGCGTAGTTAAAACATACGGATTGATCCTGCCATCCTTGAGTAAACATTCCAAAGCAAAAAAGCATGCACACCTGTCAAATGGAAAATAACGTCTATTTTTTTAAGTCGGCTATTCTTTTTTTTGTATAAAAGAAACATTTGTAGGCACATTGGAATACGTAAAGTTTTAGTGATCTCGTAAATGAAGGAAATACGTTCGAAGTGTCAGGTAAAATGGAAAGTGTCGTACTTTGTTAGGTGTAGTAATTTCCTTTCCCCTGGTAATCTACAGCTTTCTATAATTTACTGTTTTCAATTTCCTCCTTAATTAATTCAGTGGGCTATCGCGAACAAATATCTGGAGTGTATTTGTCTTCTCAAACCCAAAGGATTTGCTTAATTAGTCATACAGAATCTGGCTTCTGAGAGTTTACAGAAGCGGTGACTTTTTGCCATATCTGATTTTTCATATAGCTTTGTTCCTTATACTTTTTAGATAATTAGTAATAGATTTTTAATTTTTGGGCGACCTAGTGAATGGAGAATAAGATTAATGGGTCCTTAATGAAACTTATACATTTTTGTTTTTATGGTAAAATCTTAAGCAAATGCGCTATTGTAGCAAATTTTCAGAAAAGTGCTCCTCAAAAAAATTGTTTGTTAAACCGTTAACAGAAGCCGAAGAAAATAAATACAAAATTATATCTAGCTGTATAAGTAAAAAGTTCGGGACACAGCACCTCCGTTATAGTAGTGAATTTTCATAAGATTGGTACACTATTAGTAACAGATATTATTAAAACAAATTCTTTAAATGTAAATAGACCTTGGAGATCGGTTTTAGAGTCCCAGTTAGCGATTATTTGAATATATATATATATATATATATATATATATATATATATATATATATATATATATATATATATATATATATATATATATATATATATATATATATATATTATATGGAGCTAGAAAATTAAAATTTGTTCTTAGATATAATATCTAAGTACCTACTGCAAGTCTCTTAAAAAAACTGTGTTACAAATTTGATTAAAGTTGCAAAAGTTTTTCACAAAAAAAAAATTATTTACAAAGGAATGTACCTGCCAAATTATAAATATGGCGGGTATTTTTCCTTATTAATTGCGTGCATGGTTTTATTTTAGTCAACGCCTCCAGTTTTTGCAAAAAATAAACAACAAAAAAGGTTTTTAAAACAAATTTGTAGTTATACGCGAAGCTGATTATGTTATTTTTCTTTAATTTAGTGCCCAGGGTGTGTTACTATGGTTCAAGATTAAATATTCTAGCTTAATGGGAAAGTTATTGAGCTGTCGGATTTGAAATATCCTAACGAAAATTTTCTACCATAACATACTTGCTGCACCCAGACCATTTTCAACACTTATTTACGGTTGCTGTATCCATACTTTTTGACAATGATAAAATATTGCAACTTACTTTGTAAGACTGGCAAACAAGGCAACCTGAAAATCATTTATGGAAAAATATTTTTAAAAAATTGAATGATATAACAATTTAAACACAAATTGAAAATCTTCGTACGCTGCTTCGTCGCGGCAGTTCCCCTTTCGCTTCTGTATGACTAGAATCACCCTCAATGCATAAACAAGAACAATGTAAACAAGAAAAAATCCTTGGGAAGAACCTCCAAGAAAGCTAGGGGACCTGAGGTGAATATAGAGGTTCTGCGCGCGTTAAACAGGATTTTGATGTGGTATAGCTGCAATTTGGGATAAAGGTGGCTTATAGAGGCCCAGCTAAGCTGTTTTTTTCGAACTTTACACTCACATTTCTTTTTTATATTCTTCCCCGCCCAGCACCCCTATTCATTCCTGGCCCCGTAACTTTCTTGTGGGTTGTTTGCAAGAAATTCTTCTTGTGGTTTGGGCATCCAGAAAGGGTTTGAAACATTTTTATGAAAATTCGCTACCATAACGCCCTTAAACTATTTCCAACACTTATTTACTATTGTTGTATGCATACTTTTTGAAAATGAAATAAATATAAACAATACAAAATGTTGAATTTAAAATCTTAATGATTTAACCTAAACATCTGTTCATATAATTTAAACTAGGGATGTATGTACTCTATATTATGTACTATCAGTTACTGCAAATTTTCCATACACCCATGAAGAGCCAAAGCTAAAAGTAAACAATAAGTAGGTACCTACCTAGACATTATAAGTGCTTACTGTATTAGTTTGAGGTAGGTATATTTCTTCTTGAAATAATTTTGTTTCACTTTGGTAATACCTACCAGTGAATTCTGTATAGAGTGACTAGGTAATACATACAATATCTGGCCTTTTCAAGTCTGGCCTTGTCACAGGATTTAGAGAACCAGGGCTTTTGAGTGGCTGAAGAGGTTTTCTGTGTACGTGGAATAACTAATTCCATGTCAGGTTGGATAATTTCGGTGACGTTTTGTGAGATATCAGAGGGGTCAGGATGAGAGAAGCAGACAGACGCCCATGGAAATGAGGAAAAGTAATGCCGCATTTCGTCCCAGTTCGCAGAGTTGTAGTGCCAAACGATACGTGGGTGTGACGACTGTGTGACCTCGGCTTGTGCATTCTCCCTATAGATGGCTTGTAAGGCATCAAGTAGTGCCTTGACCTCCACAGATCTCTGAATTAAAATGACCAAATGACATTACTTCCATATCGTTACAACGTTTGGAAGTATCGGCGACAAAAATTTTTTTTTCGCTTAAACGATGTAAAAAGTATCAAAACACATAGAGAACATGATTTGGGAACAAAGTTTTTTATCTGTCTGTCTGTCGGTCTGTATTTCTGCCTGTTTGTAGCAACGATAACTTAAAATCGAATTGAGATGTGGCCTTCAAATTTGGTATACAGTTAGCACCCGACAAACAAACGGTTCGGGTTGTTTTTGGGTTAAATAGCTCCAGGGAGCAGGGGCTGAATGGGGGATGATTTGGTGAACATTGAAATTTTTTCGTTAATATAACGTTTTAGGAGTTGTTTATTAGAAAACTTTCAATTTCATCAAACATCTGGTATTCTGTGCTGAAATTAAATTAGGGGTCGAATAACGATGACAGAAAGTCCTACAATTTCTTTTCGATAAAACGGCGTAAAAAGTCTTAAAACATGTACAAAACTTGATTCTGGACCTAAAACTTTTTCTCTGTCGGTCGGTCGGTCTGTCGGCCTCTACGTCGCTCTGTTAGTAGGCGCAATAACTCTCGAACGAATTGAGATATGATCTTCAAGTTTGGTACCCAGTTAGCACCCGACAAAAGAACGCTTCCAATTGTTTTTGGGTAAGATCGTTTCAGGGGGTAGGGGAGAAATGAGGGGTGATTTGGTGAAAATTGACATTTTGTTAAAAATTAAAACACGAGTAATATAACGTTTCAGAATTGTATGGGTACAGGAATACAAATATTTTCTTTGTGGTCAAGTCACGGGCCCTAAATTAATTTCATGAAAATATCTTTTCGATGAGAGTAGATTATCACAGCATGTGGAAGTTGTGATTCAATTTGCAGCACTACTTTTATGAGGTCATAAGAAACAGCTGGTGTATGCTACACCCAACAACAGTGTGGAAGAGCTGTAAGCAATGATTCAAATTAGATTGCGACAAAGCTGATGGCTGCAGTGATTTGGGGCGCTAAAAGAAAGACATCACTTTGAATAGTTCCTCCGATGTATTTATATGTACTACCTTATGTGCATGTGTGCGTGCGTGTGTGTGTGTGTGTGCGTATGCGGGCGTGCGTGCGTGAGTTTCATTAGCCATCATTGCTTATACTTTTAAAATAATCGAAAAATTTGCTAACGCTTATCTATGTTTATATACACTCACATATTAATAACACTATTCTAGAATTATCTGTCGCTTATTTCGATTCTCGTAGCTGTCAGTAGCTGGCTTGAGTCTAGGCATTTAGAAAAATTACTTTCTCAAAAACAACAATGAAACTTTAGAAATAAGTTCCTTTTCGTGCGGTATTTGCAGAAGGATTATATATTATTTAAAAGTGACTATAAAAATATGAGTTCGAGGATCTTACTTTGCGCTAACTAATGTTTCTTCTACAAAAATTCATTACAATGGTATACGATTATATCTTTGATGTCTATATACTCACACTCAGGCTATTAGATTATGGTACATTTTGTAGGCGTCATTTTATAAACACTCTGTATGCACCTCAAACTTTGTCAAAGCTCCAAAAGCCATCATACTTTAACTTACATCAATATGTAATATAAATATATCAGCAATGCGTTAGTAGCATTTTCAAAGAGACTCACTGTACATTTAGGTGCAGATTGGCAACATGTTGAAAGATTAATGATATTCAGTTATAACAGAAGTCCAGGCAGAAATCAATGGGACACCTGCACACACCTGTCGCATTAGTCATTTCAACGGCTGATGGAATAGAATTAACGTCAGCGATGATTGATTCGAGCCTGTGTTTGGCCAAATTTATGTTACTCTATTAGTACACAGCACAATGTAAACCTTGATAACTAAATAACAGGATTTACAAAAGTGGATGAGTTAAACGTCCATCGTCAGTTATGTATGTCAAAGTAATATTATTGTTAGTGATACCTTTTCCACACGTTCCGTGCCAGCTGCTCCTAAAAATTTCCTTTTTTAATTCATTAATTGTTGTTGTCCTTGTTGGTTAATTCGCCCCATATTGTAAGGGTGTACTTTCTTTTTCATATATATTGAATAATAGTGAACGCAACCCTTCGATGACACAAGGTTACAACCCTCTTAGTAAGCAATAGAAGTAACCTATTATAATAATAACAATCGACTAACGGTCACATAATGTAATTACATAGCTCAACAATCAATCACCAGTCGATATATTACTTAGCAGTTTTGTTATCTACTTAAGCGTAATCATGCAAAAGGCAAGAGGTTTAGTACTTGTCAGAATGATGGCGAAGCCTTAATGTACGGGCGTAATGAGTCGGGCGAGCGGGTGCCAAAAGTGTCCAGTAAGACCATCACTAACCTGTAATTAAAAATATACCTGAACACACCATCGTTCATCTAAAGCACAACCTAACATATATGAGGGGCATTCAATTATTAGTTCATCGAACAGTTACCAATTACGCGCTCGACTGAGCGACTCAACATCAATGACTATTTACACTCAAAGCTCCACTGAGCAAGCTAACATTAAGATCAGATTCGACATAACGTTCCACTGAGCAACTTCAACATTAACAGCAGTTCCTACTCAATGCTCCACTGAGCCACATCATAAACTCCTAACAACGCACATCAGTGCCTCAGAACTGCTTCTCAGCAATGTCTCTAAGTGCTCAAGTCATAGCTTCTCAAACAATAATTATACAATTGGTTACTTAAACAATAGATACTCAGATAATATTTAGACAATAGTTACTGAGATAATAGTTACTCAGGTAGTTACTCACACGATAGATACTCAAACAATATTTTCTCAGACAATAGTTTAACCTGTGTGTTTAGGTGGGTGCTGTACCCGGCACTGGGTCCGCGCCGGCTTCCAGGAGTGCAATGAGGCAGCAATTGCCTCACCTAGAGTTCTAGCCTACAGCCAGAGTGAATACTGAGAGGTGCAATTGACACAAAGGGCCCAGCCAAACAATGTGCCCCTCCCCAATATCCACTCCTACACTGGTCCTGACTGTGCAATGAGACAACGATGCCTCGGTCTAGCCACCAGATCGTCTCTCAAACGCAACCACTGTGTTGCCTCTGTGAATACTGAGAACTGCAATGGACACAACGTTGAAGCTACGCTATGTCCCTCTCCAATATCCACGCCTACACTGGTCCTGGCTGTGCAATGAGGCAACGACCTCGGCCTAGCTACCATTTCGGCAAATACAACGCCTACACTGGTCCTGACTGTGCAATGAGGCAACGACCTCGTCTAGCTACCATTTCGGCTATTAATGCAACAACCGTGGCGCTGTTACGTAACCTGGGTCTAAGCCCACGCCCACCAGCATGATACCCTACTGGGTGAACAAACAGCGAAAGTGCCCCCGCACACTGTCAAACTATCATCAGTTTACTTGCAAACAGACTTTACTTTACTTACTGCAAACTGACATACTCAACAATTTATTAATTTTTTAGTGTTGACTTAACCTCGTATAAATAACAAGCTGAATTTAAACTTGGTTAATCACCAAATTATCTCATAAAGTCCCTTTATTTAAATCAGATAGTTACTTCTCAATTTATAACTTAGCCTCGTATAAATAATAAACTGACTTTGAGCTCTAGCTACAATTTAACTTCATAAGAGCTATTTATTACATGATTTCCTAAAACCACCCTTATAATCATATACTTATTGAAATTACTCTTCAATTTATAACTTAAACAAATGAGAACATTTACAATAGATAACAATATGTGTTCAGTGAGAATTCACTATCCGGAATAAAGGTATATATAACGTGCACTGTAAATTTCACTAATATCGAGCATATTTTAATACAGCTCAGGTCATGACTAACACACAAATGCGTAGCTATGGTTTACTTCAACCGATGCTAATGGGAATATAAAATGCATAGTGCGAGGCCCTTGAGTCTAAGAGGGCTGCATTATAACCACACAAACCCCGCACGTCTATCTTTAAGTAAACAATTTTTAAACGATCATCGCTTGACACTTTAGATCTAATGGAAATACTCTGACTAGTAAAACGTATTCACCTAAGAACGTGTCTGTTAAATATGTACAGAGTGTTTTCATAATAAGATGACATTATGACCAGGGCTAGAAAACACATTCCTTACAATATTAAACACACTTCTTTACTGGCTGTACAAGTGCCAGTTTTCTTCTTTGTAACCGGTACCGTCAGTCAGAACCAGTTACAAATAAGAAAACGCACCCTTGTAAAGCGAGGGAGAATTCTATCTAGTTGTTTCTTGAATTGTGGTTGTGGCTTTTGGCCATTAGCTGGTTTTTTCAATTTAGGAGTTATGCTCAAATATTTCCAGGCCAGCAGATAGTTAATATCGATTATCAATAAACAATAGTGTCGGATCACCTTTGGATCACATCGTTATCTTTCTCGTGCATACAAAGAGAGGTCTATACATCTGTAATCGGTTGTATGTGCCTACCAAACCCTTTAAGCAATTACGCCCAATTTAAAATACCGAAAAGCAAGGTCTCTTATTGGTTTTTAGCGAAGTTTTATTTAAAAAAATTCGCTAATAGAGATGTATCGATGGGCGAAACTTTCTTCAAATGAGCTCGAATTTGGGCTCTTAGAACCCGAAACCAAGATCCGTTTGAATTTTTATATGTTTATATATACATGGTCTTCATTAATTCCCGAACCCCACGTGGCCTCTTAAGTTAGGCAACCCGGCATACACGGCTATACAACCTGAATTAATGAAATCCCTATAAGATGCCAGTGTTGTCTCATATTTCCTTTGGGGTTGTATAAAAAATATAAAAATCATAATAAGGTGAAACAGTAAATGTCTTAAATGTATTTATTATTCAGTATTTTTAACAGCAAGTCTGTTCATGTATGGTTTACTGTTATTGATTGTTAAAAAAATAAATTAAAAACAATAAAATATTACTTTTATTTTGTATAGATATCCAACTTTTCTAATGTACGTAAACAAATTGAGATCCGATTATTTGAACTAATTTACGGTTTTGGGAATGTGTATTGTGTAACATTGAAAAAATATGTACCTGTTTGGGCCGATTACCGACGAACAGATTTGGTAGGGCTTCGTTCCATGCAATGTTGAATATCGTCAACAACATGACCTTAACATACCTACACTTTTAACTTACGTAAAAACGGAACGAAAATGCTAAATTTTGATAAAAACTGTTTATTTTTATTGTCCAACAGATAGAAAATTATTTGAAGAAGGTAAACACTGGTCGAACTTGGAGAATGCACAATATACATAAAAAATAACCGTCAAAAGGAATTGAGCGCCAATGGACTGAACTGTCAATTGTCAATTGATTTAGTAACTTTAGGGTCACTAGCCTAGTGTTTTTTTTGGTTACTTTTTGGACTGCCAACTCATAAAAGCATATTCCACTAAGAGAGAGAGAGACAGAATCCGGTCACGTGGGGTTCGGGAATTAATGAGGGCCCTGTATAAGTGTACGAACCAAGATGCAAAGTTCGATAACTCATTTGTTTTTATATGTATCAAAAAATTTTCCAAACAAAAGTGGTAGAGGGAGCAACGGCGTACAATTTAAAATTATTCTGAATTATACAGGATGTTTCGTAATTCTGGTGCGAAGCAAACCTATGTTTTTTAAATTGGAACACCTGTATATTATTTAAAATTGAGAATTCCCACGTTTTCCCAACTCTTTTAATAATTGATGTAAATAAATTATGCCAGGTATTTTAAAAGATATGGATTGTTTTGTGTTAAAATTTTACGCATATCAAGACTGTAGAACAATACAAATTCTAGAAAAAAAAAGTGTTGGCAAGGTGAGTTTAAGATTATGATCTTCTAGTATCGTTACCTATCGTTATTTATTAGCTTGCGGTTTGTATACAGGGCTAATCAAAACAGGGATGTTTAATTTTTTCTTAATTTAAATGGCACAGCCTGTATTTTATATCACTAATGAGATACCCTACTATGATCCTTCAATTTTACTTCCACATATAGAAGTAGCGCATCGGCTACAAAAATTTCACAAAATTTTTGCTTAAACGTAAAAAGTATCAAAACATATATAAAACATGATTTGGGAACGGATTTTTTTGTCTGTCTGTGTGTCTGTTGATCTTTCGGTTTGTATGTGTGTGTTTGTAGCCACGATAACTTAACAAAAAATTGAGATAACGTCTTCAAATTTGGTATACAGTTAGCACTTGACAAACGAACGGTTCGTATCGTTTTTCGGTCAAATCGCTTTATGGGGTAGGGGACGAATGGGGGGTGATTTGGTGAAAATTGACATTTTTTTAACACTCGAGTAATATAGGGTTTATTTATTAGAAAACTTTTAATTTCATCAAAAATCTGGTATTCTGTGCTGAAACTAAATTAGGGGTTGAATGTGTGGGGGTGGAATATTGTTGACAAAAATTTCGAACTTTTTTTTGCTAAAGCGGCGTAAAAAGTCTCAAAACATATACAAAACTTGATTCTGGAACGAAAATTTGTTTGTCCATCGGTCTGTCAGTTGGTCGGTCTGTCTGTCTGACGGCGTATACTTCTATCTGTTAATAGGCGCAGTAACGCTTGGAATTGCTTTTGGGTAAGATCGCTTCAGTGCGTAGGAGACAGATAAGGGGTGATTTGGTGAAAATTGACATGTTTTCAATAAAACTCGAGTTTGATGACGTTTCAAAAGTTTATGGGTACAGGAATACAAATATTTTCTTTGTGGTCATGTCATGGGACCAAATTAATTCCATTAGAATGTCTTTCCGAAGAGAATAAATTATCACAGCTATGTGGAAGTTATGATTGAATTTGAAGCACTATTTGTTAGGGGTTCCCTATACCTAAAGTAAGTGGTTATCGAGATATTTTCATTCAGTTCTTAAATGAAATGTAGGCTTATAAATTCAGTGTTAATAAGTAAACAGTAGGCAGTCGTTGAAATTGACGTGTCAATCTGACAGATGCTATTATAGTAGTTCGCTAAGGTGTTTGTTTCGTTTTGACGGCATTTTGTCCCGCACCTTACCAATGATGTCCCAGGTTTTAACCATACGAGTTAAGGGTTATTGTTTGTATTTTGGTCAGATATCCTACTTGTATTTTTTATTTTTATTATTTGAGCGATGGAAAATTATTGATGAACAGATCTTCCAACTTTATGTGTTTTGAACATATCATATTATCGACCGATGCCATTCCATGGCATATATATATATATATATATATATATATATATATATATATATATATATATATATATATATATATATATATATCAAATTGACTCTGAATATACACATTAGCGAGCTTTTTTGTAAAAAAAAAAAAAAAAAAAATTTGCCAATTTACAGATTTAAATTTTATTATACAGGGTATCCGGACATTGTGAGCAAAAAATTCAGGGGGTTATTCTGCTCAAAAAATTAATACCCCTAGTTTCTATAACAGTTTCTCGAAAACTCGAAAATAACGGAGTTATAGGGTGACAAAAATTTTTTTTTTGAAATTTTTTCGATAACTTTTTTTGTCGTAAATCGATTCTTCCAAATTTGGTGCACACGTATATAATATCACTCTGTATTTATGTTGCAAATTTGACATGGATCTGTCTAAATTTAAAGGCCGAAGGTGCCCTTGATCAACAGATAAGGACTCATAACTTTTTTGCTTGAATCTTTATCTCAAATCTAACAATACACGATTGAAGGGAATTATAAAATCTTAAAGAAAGGTAATCTTGTTGCATCACGATAAAACTAACCGTTTTCGAGAAAAATGTTCTTCAAAATTTTTGCTGGTATTGATTGAATACGAAATTACTTCATCCAAATGTCAATGTTAATAGCGTGTGCTTTGCTACAGTCGCGGTAATTGCCTCGGAAAAAAAGTCACATGTTTTGACAAATAAAGTGTTCTATTTTTATTATTATTATTACTATAAAATTATCAGCAATAACGATTTTACAGGGCCTCATTTTGTTATTACTTACTAGAACTTGCAACATTTAAACATTATAACAATAATTTATAAAAAATCATAACAATTAAATATTATAACAAAGTTTCATAGTGATGTCCTTCCATCTCAACACATAAATCAATTCTTCTCAGGAAATTCCGACGAACTCTAGCGAATATTCCGTCTTTTTGCCTGATTACCTCACAGTATTTAATAATTCTTTGCCTGAGATCTTCAACGTTTTGAATTAGACTCCTGTATGCAAGAGATTTTAGGTAACCCCAATAGAAAAAATCCATTGGGTTCAAATCAGCCGATCTAGGAGGCCACTGCACGAACCCACCGCATCCTATCCATCTCTCAGGAAATGTTTCATTAAGAAATTCCCTCACCACTGTACTAAAATGTGGCGGCGCGCCGTCCTGCAGCAGCCACATTGTATTTCTTGATTGGAGGGGTACATCATCCAATAGAGTGGATAACTGGTATCTTAAAAAATTTAAGTATATCTCACCGTTGAGACTGTGAGGGAAGAAATGTGGCCCAATTAAGCGGTCTCCTAAAATTTCCGCCCACACATTAACAGAAAACTTATTCTGGATACCGCGTTCTATCGGCATGTGTGGATTCTCATTAGACCAATAATGCTCATTATGAAGGTTGATCAAACCGTCATGTCCAAATCCAGCTTCATCTGTGAAGAGATACGATCATATAAAATTGTGATCGTTGTTATGTAGATTTCGAATTATATTGCACCAATTCACGCGAGCTTCCGGATAAGAGAGAGATAAAGCTTGAACTTTCTGGTAACGGTAAGGATGAATAAGCTGCTCCTTGAGAATTTCATGCACAGAACTTTTCGGGATACTCTCCTGAGTAGAGACTTACCGTACACTTAAGTGGGGATTATTCTAGATTGCATTTAATACACGGACTTCTGCTTCAGGAGTTCGAGTGCTTCGCTGACGGCCAAAATCTTGTAATGTACTTCTAAATTATCTGAATTCTCCCAGTTTTCGATGGATATTACTGAACATTCGGGATTGTGGTACCCTTCTATTTGGAAATGCTTCATCATACAAACGTCTTGCAGCAAGGGCATTGCCGCCAACTATACCATAACAATAATGCATGTCACGTAGTTCAACGTAAGAATAATTATTATTATTCATCGTATTTTATAATTAATCTCAACTATTCCGCAAGTAAAATGACAACAAACTATTATCTGTCAAAACTAAGGCCACATGATCTTGTTGACAGAGAATGTTTTCAAAGCACCCTTCGTTAATATTGAAAATGAGATTAGGTGATTTCGTATTCAATCATACCAGTAAATTTTTAAGAACGTTTTTCTCGAAAACGGTTAGTTTTATCGTGATGCAATGACCTTTTTTTAAGATTTTATAATTCCCTTTAATCGTGTATTGTTAGATTTGAGATAAAGATTCAAGCAAAAAAGTTATGAGTCCTTATCTGTTGGTCAAGGGCAGCTTCGGCCTTTAAATTTAGATAGATCCATGTCAAATTTGCAACATAAATACAGAGTGATATTATAAACGTGTGCACCAAATTTGAAAAGAATCGATTCACGACAAAAAAAAGTTATCGACAAAAATTTGAAAAAAAATTTTTTTTTGGCACCCTATAACTCCGTTATTTTCGAGTTTTCGAAAAACTATTATAGGAACTAGGGGTATTAATTCTTTGAGTAGAATAACCCCCTGAATTTTTTGCTTACAATTTCCGGACACCTGTATAGATATGATAAACATATAATTATAAACATGCAAATATGTAGTCACATAGAGATAGATGATAACAGTGAAAAAACATTTAAAACGTCTCTTCAAAGAACTCCGCATATTTTATTTCTTATCCAGAACCCATGTAAGAAGGAGCATTTTTGATTACACCATATTGTACTTCAACTTACACTACATTTTCCCCAAGGTTTACTAGTAAAAATGTATTGTGTAATGTTCAAAAGAGTACAGAAATGATACAGCAAGCAGGATTACGGTAGGCGTGGTGATGTTCTCAAATATTGGAGGAGTGAGCATAGAAATATTTAGATTAAAAAGCATTGTGCCAACGCTGCTTACTCTATTAAACGAAGCCCTGCCGTCGATATTAAAAAAATTAATATAGACGACGGTTTGTTGGGGCGAAAATTTTATATTAAGTGACACTCGACGCGTAGATCTCTCGTTTTTCATCATAAGCGGGGGATTTTACCAAACTTGATTTACTCTTGCCTACCCGCTTGAAGAAAATTCCGATTTCCGTTAATAGCCATGAATGCGTTTGACATTTTTTTCTTTGAGAATTAAACGGCCTGCTTGGGTGAACGGCTGAATATTTCCAGTAGTTTTATTTTTATACAGGGTATATCAAGTAAACTGTGCTAAAGCCACGTAAAGCTTCAAAACATTAAATTTGTTAAACAATTTCTTACACAATTTATAGTCACAAAATGCATGTTTTAAAATTGTTTTTGTTTATCCAACGTGATGGTATGAACATGGTGTTAATTAAATACGAGTAAAGCTTCAGAATGCTATTCCTTATTCAATCCTAAGCCGAAAAGTTCATACAAATATAGGTTCCAAACCCCGTTGTGGCCCAGGTACGGAGTGTGAAATCTTTTCCAAAAAAAACCAGTCTTCCAAATATCGAAAAGACCCAAGCCATTATAAAACCGGATGACAATTATAAATGCATTACAGAGTATGATTTGGGCCAAACACTTCTTTTCAAATATAACCAGTGCCGTGCTTGGGGGTTACCTATAGAATTCAATTTAAAGAAAAAAAAAAAACTGTACAGTACTGTCTTTCCTCAAACTAAGACCCTTATACGTTTCCACAATCAAACATCGTCAAATGATACAATTTCGAGAGAGCGAACACGCAGTCATTTCTGTGTAACGTTTTAAAACATTTTTAGTGAATTTTGTATAAAAAATTTCACTTGAATTGAGCGCTCACTGGGCCCACTAGAGCCTACATCCAGGTTCAGTTTCAATTTTTATATGCGCACCTTCCTTTTGCAAGTAGCTTGCGATAAGTTCGTTACTCAGAGAAACCGGCCCAGGTTTTCCCGGAAAATTTTGTGTTTTCTTTCGGAAATGTTTAATATGTCGGGAAATAACAAAGTTAGGGCAACAAAACTTGTATTACAAAAAGTGAACTATGTACCAAAATTTAGATTTGTAAGTGAAAAGACAAAAAAATTATAGGCATTGAAAGAAAAAAAAAGATTGGTGTTTTCCTCAAAACGTCAAAGTCGTAGTATATTTTCAAATAATAAGTTAATTTGGAAAATATGGTACACTGTTTCTACTGTATAGGTTGTACCGGTAACCAAGTTGATGACTGCTTGCATTAAAGAGATATATTTGCTATTAGAAACATTTTTATGAAAATTCACTTCCATAACGCACTTGCTGCGTTCAGGCTTGTTTGATTTGAATAACACTATAGAGATATTTTTCTAAATAATAGACTTCTGCTTTTTATGAAGAAGTAATGTGTCTCACTACCAATTACATCTCTTAGTATAATTATTTTTGCGACTAATTAGTTTAGAATTAGAAAAATACCAGTATAACCTATATAGTAGAAACAATGTGATATGTTTCATTAAAATAACTTTATTGTTTCAAAATGTACAAAAATTTCCGCAAGGAAACTTAAAGTGTTTCCGAAAAAACTGGTTCCTTGGTCAACCTTATAGGTTAATAGCAAATTGAGCTATTCAAATTTGAAGCATGTAATGAAAATTCGCTACCATAACGCAATTACTGCGTCCCGAATTTCTTTTCTTACAAAGATGTATTATATTTCGATGGAAAATACAAAAATGCAATTACATAAGGCGTGTTCGATTAAAAAAAATATTTGAATCACCAACGACTTATGGGCCAGCCTGTAATTGTAGAAATATTTTTTTAAGATGTATCTCAAGACACCCTATAATTAATGTATAGATTTTTTTTCGTATCTTGCATGATAACCAATATATTGAACTTTTTTTTAAGAAAATTCGACAAAAATGATATACTATTAACCGATAAACTCTATAGTCAACACTACTGCCAAAGCTTCATAGAAAGGGTCTATTTGAAATGAATTTTCTGGGAATATTTTAGTAAAATGAAGGACAATGACGATTGAAACTAAGACTTCAGGCTTTGTAAAACATTCTTCTTGGGACATTTTCCTTCCATAACTCATATTAGTTTCAGGTTCATTGCCTAAATATTACCAATTTTGACGTTTTAAATCGCGACTTTGACGTTTTGAGGAAAACCCAAATTTATTTTCCTTTAAGTGCCTGTAACTTTTTAGTCATTTAACCTACAAAGCTAAATTTTGGTAGGTAACTTACTATAATGATAAAAACCCGCGTACTAAATTTGGTTGCCCTTACTTTGTTAATTCCGGAGAAATTTTTTTTTCAAAACAACACAAAATTTTCCGGGAAAACCTCGGAGGATTTTCCTGGCTAACGAACTTGTCCAAGCCACTTGCAAAAGGAAGGTACTCACCGAGTTTTATCAAAATCGGTCCATTATTTTTTTAGTTATAGGTGTCACACACACACAAATATATATATATATATATATATATATATATATATATATATATATATATATATATATATATATATATATATATATATATATATATATATATATATATATATATATATAAGTCTGATTTGGGTTCCAGGGGTCCTAAATAGCGCTCATTTAAAGAAATTTAAATTTTTTCAAAATTCACAAGTCGGGATCTCCTCATTAGAGAATTTTTTTTTAAAGAAAATTCACTAAAATGCTGTATAACTTACATGAGAGGTAAATAAACGATGATACCCAAAACAATTTTTAAGGTAACAATTCTAAGAAATCTGGCAAAAGTGTAAACGAAAACGGCTCATTTGAGCAAAAAAGCCAAGAGACAACTTTTGTGTAGTTCGCACCGTGGAAGCGGTTTGAGGAAAAACAGTTACGTATAGCGTTTGTTTCAAATTTAATCCTGTGCCTAACCCTCAAGTACAGCAAGTACCGTGATATTTGGCAAATAGTTTTTGCCCGAATAATGGCGTTTCATACATTTATAAATGATCACCAGGCTTAGGTTTTATATTGACTTGGGCCTGTCTTCTCGAGATTTGGAAGGAAGCGGTTTTTTTTTAATATTTAACTCCCTGTATCTGAAAAATAAAGGGGTTGGGGACCCATGTTTGTGTAACCTTTTTGGCTTAGGATTTAATGAGGAACGACATACTGGAGTTTTGCCTCGTACTTAAAATTAACAACCTGTATAATGCAGAAAAGAATGTTTTATTTTTCAATAGAACATATTATATCACTTTATTCCATCTTTCGATAGGATTCTTTTAGATGGGTAATTTCATGTGATGGTTGATTTTTGAGAATTTACACCACACAAATGACACCCTCCCCACCAGAAGCTACGAGCAGCTTGTGTGTGTGTGTGTGTGGGGGGGGGGTACATATAAAAGACAACGGACACACAAGCAAGACACATTGACAGAAACTGCCACCACCGGGAATCGAACCCGATCACTCCTTGTAGCAGCCGAATACTTGTTCCACTACACCACGGAGGTTGATACCCCATATAATTCTTTTTCTTCCATGATGAATTGAAGTGGTTAGTACCAAAAGTATCCACAATCAAGAGCACAAGTTGCCAACACCGAACTTACGTCTTTTCGTCACAGGATATTCGTGTTTTGTGAAAAGTTGGAACTATGTTTTTGTTTAATAAAACTTGGTACCGAACTTTATAAAGCAGCGAAATTCAGATAATGTTTTTGGTTGTCTTGACGATTTATTTTACACAACAAATAGTGCTGCCAATTGAATCATAACTTCCACATAGATGTGATAATTTATTCTCTGCAGAAAACCTTCTCATGGTATGCATTTAGGACCCATGACTTGACCATAAAGAAAATCTGTATTCCTGTACCCATAAAATTTTGAAAAGTTATATTACTCGAGTTTTATTGAAACAATGTTAATTTTCACCAAATCACCCCCCTTTTTTCCTCCCTCAGGGCTCGTCCGCGGCCTCGCCGCCCCGATAGCGCTGCAACCTTTGGTTTATTGTGCATGCCCTTAGTATTTTTACTCCACCCACTCCAAAATCACTGTGCCTTGAACTAGCCTGCACAGCGATTGGTAGGGTGAAGTTTTATAATGCTCTGTCTCCGGTCTAGACTGACCGTAGATCAGTTGTCTTCTGCGGTCCAGAGCTTAACACACGCACAAGATGTGCTGGGCTGATTCCTCCCCCTCGCCGCAGAGTCTGCATGCGAGGTTCCCCTCGAACCGCCCCATTTTATGCAGGTGTTTCTTGACGGCCATGTGTCCCGTCAAGATACCTGTTATGTTTCTGAGCTGTCCTCTGCTAAAATTTAGGAGCTCCAAATCTCTCTTAGAACTGGGTTCGTCAATTGTTGACTTCCCATGTCTGAGCCCTGGATAGTCTGCCCAGTACACCTTGTGTTGATTTTTGACCCAGGACTTAATGGCTCCCCTAGCAGTGCTCTTTGTCCCGCCCAGAGCCGGTTCTGGTCCCATAAATGGTTCTGCTGACCCTCTCGTGGCGAGACTGTCAGCTTTTTCATTGCCTTTGACCCCCGAGTGACCCGGCACCATTTACCCGTTTCTCTATCTCTTATAGTTTGTGAGATCCCTATACATGCATCAGCAATTTGGGGCACACGTTATATATATATATATATATATATATATATATATATATATATATATATATATATATATATATATATATATATATATATATATATATATATATATATATATATATATATATATATATAGATTGATTCACGCAATTCGTTGGTTAGAAACTTTCAAACTTGTAATAAAAATTTTGATATTTTCAGTATAGACCCAGTCAATGTACTATCTTTCAAATAAAAATACTTTTATGATGGCGGCACTTCCGGTTATACCGGAAACCGTAACCAACTCATTTATTTTAAATAGACCCTATATGTCACTGTATATTTGGATTCACCGTTAATTTCAAGTCAGCTTTTATATGAATCATCATCAAATTTTCAACCATTTCTGTGATACCTATTCGTGAAATTACGTTATTTTTGACGTATCAACAACTTCGTAAAGACTATGGTATCTATCAAATGATAATTGCTGTAAATCTAAAGCTTGCTGACATTATTTAAAAAAAGTATCTACCCTACTGGCAATTTTTCCCAAGATATATATATATATATATATATATATATATATATATATATATATATATATATATATATATATATATATATATATATATATATATATATATATATATATATATACAGGCTGCTAAATATAAATTGGCCTTGAATTTGGTATTAGAATATCTGGAAAATCTCACAATTCTCGAATGAAAAACACTGTATTCTATAACAGTATTTGATGGTAAAATGAAATGTCTATTGAACTGTATTAGGTTTCTACGTACCTATCTTGCATAATTTTTGAATAAATCATGCTTTTATAAAGAACACCAAATTAATTAAGTACTTCACTTAAGTGTACCAAAGTTTCTCTATAAATACAGTTTATGTAAATTTCATCACTTGTGTGTATATGTATAATATAGGAAGTATCTATAGAGATTATTCTCGTCTCCGATAATTTCAGACTGCAAAAGTATAAAAAATCTGTTATCAAAGAACGAAAAGTTCAAAGCCATCAAGAAAATACAACTCAACTCAACATAGTAACGGCATACTCCAAGCGGTATGTATAGTCATCGGAACGTCTAGATTTTCAGGTTTGGAAACGCCTTGCATAGCAAATGGATTTGGCTTTTAGGTATAGTAATGTAAAACACTTTGCAAACTTTTCTATAGTTTATTTTTAACCCAGTTCACGCTTTCTGCACACTTTAGTATATACTTTTTTATTATATATTTTTTCATTAGTATTAATGTAGTTGACTTGCTTTTGCTCTTGCTTTCAATGCCAGGCATCTAGATTGTTTTTTAAGCGGACTGCAATTATTACACAATAAACTTTTAAACGAAATTTAATTAATACGTTTGAGAAGCGAAATACCGAAACGATGTATAAGTTGTTCTCTCTTTTCGTACGAATTGTAACCTGCCGATGGTAAAATAATTAAGTGTTGATTCAGGCAGACAGATTGAGAATATTCTTTCTTTTCTTTTGTCTGGATCCCTTGCTTTGCGAAGCGGGTTTCTGAAAGCAAAAGATGAAAGAAATTGTCGACTAATGTCAACAGAGCACCTACAATTAGGAGATGCAAGTTTTCAACCCTGAAGTTACATCTCGTTGTCTCTTGTCACAGGAAACTTTTATTTTGTGAAAACTGAAGCTGTCTTTGTAATAAATCTTAATGTCGAAGTTAACTATAGATAACAGTGAACAAAGAGAAACTTATACTGCGCGACATAGAAATTGTATATGGCAGATATCTTGAAAATATCTTAAAAGTCGATTTTCCTTGACAGGTTTAGAAAGCGATTACATTGCTGTTAAATCAAAAAATGTAAACGGTTTTTGAAAATTTTTCTTCAAGAATTTTCTTCAGGATATTCAGTATTGTTAATTTCATTGCCATCAGAACATCGTTTGAGAATGCTTCTTGTAAAAAAAGCTCCTATTTATTATGAATTAACAGAATCTAAAGATTATGGATAGTAGGCATTCGAACTTTATATTACATATTCACAGTGACAATACCGTAATGTCCATCACTCATACCAATTTTAGAGTTAAGCAACTCCTTGGCTGTTTTCAAGGTATTAGAAACGTCGTCATACTCATTGAATGACTCAAAAGTTCTGGGAACTTGAAGGTAGTTAACGACAGTAGCCGAAAGTATCTTCTCTTACTAAAAAGCGACTAAAAAATTGCAGCCACTTTCAAGTAATATTGACGACGTTGCACGCCTCTTCGTATTACACCTAATAATTGTGGAACTTGTTGGTGATATATTCTGGTGGCGGCAGTAACGTTTCCGCTACCTTAAGAAGTGAGCGTAACTTTTCGTGGTTACTATAAAGTATATGTAACCATTTAAATTCACTATAAAATATGTTCACCCAACAGTCACACTGACTAATTAAGGACGATTCTTTCATCAGAAGAACATACGATGCGATCTTGTGCAAGCCTAGTAGAGTGTGATCCGACAGTAATGTCAGATATCAATAAAAACAAGTCACTTCACCAACAAACAAAACTTTTGTTCCAAGAAGGTGCTAAGAAAGGCAGTTTAAAAGTATTATGCTGTTGTGAACGCGCCGTTATTGTCAACAAACGCGAGTGAAATATTTACTACAACTGAAGAGAGTTGTTCTCAAACGGAACATCAAATATATTTCAGTTACTTTAATGAGGGCGACTGCATCATCCCTCCTGAAGATGACAAGGAATTATATAGTGAAGGTTATGAACAAGATAGAACAACTCAGAATATGTTATCATTGTCATGAAATTTGATGAGATTTGTCGCAAGTTCTAGAGTTGGCCAGCTCTTTAATAGTTGGCTGGTGTGCTATACTTGCAATATGGTAGGTGGTAGTGGAATTTTCCTTTACGTGATAGTAAAGTATCTTTTTCACGCCCGAGGAGGTACCACCTCTTACATCAAGGGGCCAGTGACGTCCCAACGGACGTTTCCGGTTCTGGTGTATGAGTCGGTTTCCCTCATAAGCAAAAATGATGCTGGCTCCTCCTTGTACAAAAGATTCCGGAGGTAAAATACCCCTCCATTCGGATCTCCGGAAGAATGGTGTACAGGGGGCGCCAGCATCAAGATTTAACATATCTTTCTCGAATATATGTGGCCTAAATTCTAACCTGAACTCTGTCCACCATTTCTTCCAGGCTAATAGGCCCCAACTCCTCTTCCTCACCGAAACTCAAATCAGTGCCAAAACAGCCACTAATCACCTTAATTTCCCGGGGTATGGGCTCCTTACTTCCTTTAGATTGCATGGAGGCGTGTACGCATACGTCCGCAGTAATCTACCCTGCACCAGACTCACCAATTTAGAAGCTGGAAGAAAAGACATACTATGGATAAAACTCTCTCTCAGGACAGCAACTAAATTCATCTGTTGCATTTACCGGCCACCTTCTGAAAACAACTTTGTCCAGCTCTTTACCTTTCTGAAAAAACCGACCATCTGATTTCTGACTATCCTTCCTCCGAGGTCACTATTCTTGATGACTTCAATGTCCATAATAAGGAAAGGCTAGGATCTTCAAAAACCGACCCACAAGGAAGAGCAGCGTAGACCTTTGCAGTCCGCAATTCTTTATCGAATATGGTTCAGCAACCTACATACTTTCCTCGCATCCCAACACACAGCTCAAATCCCTTGGATCTCCTTCTTACTACAAATCCTGACTGCTATAAGATATCACTCACCGCCCCACTGGGTCGCTCAGCCCACGGCATGGTCACTGCTTCCTGCGCAATGCAACGCGAGGTGACACAGTTATCACACCCACGTATCGTTTGGCACTACAACTCCGCGAACTGGGACGAAATGCGAGATTACTTGTCCTCATTTTCATGGGAGTCTGCCTGCTTCTCTCATCCTAACCCCTCTGATATCTCACAAAACGTAACCGATATTATCCAAGCTGGCATGGAATTATTTATTCCACGTACACAGAAAACCTCTGCAGCCACTCAGAAGCCCTGGTTCTCTAAATCCTGTGACAAGGCCAGACTTGAAAAGGTCAAAGCTCACAAAAAGGTTCTACACAATCGCAGTCAGGAAAACCGTGAAGCATTTAACGACGCAAGAAACCGCTATGTCCGCATTCTTTTTGAGGCACAAAACTCGTTTAATAACCACATCAAAAACAAAGTCCTCTTAAGCTCCAGCGGCAGCAAACCCTTCTGGACTCTTGCTAAATCTATTCGGAATGATTTCTGCAAGAGCACATTCCCACCTCTTGTCTCAGGGGATGAAATTGTTTCTACCGCCCTGGGCAAGGCTGAACTTTTTGCCTCGTTGTTCGCCGGCAATTCTACTCTCAACCCAGCTCCAAATGTTCAACCACCAACAGTCCCCAATGTCGCGCATAAAATGACGGATATCATTTTCAAAACTAAAAAGGTACGAAAGATGCTCTCTTCTCTTAATGCCAGGAAAGCCTCGCCTTGACGATATCCTAGCAATTGTTCTCAAAAAATGCGCACCAGTACTTGCTCCTGTCCTGACTCGTCTGTTTCAGACATCTTACAATAGAGGAATATTCCCTAGTAACTGGGAAACTGCTCGAGTACAACCCGTCCCCAAGAAAGGATCCATAGCGCTTCCGAGCAACTACAGGCCTATTTCTCTTCTTTCAGTCGTCTCTAAAGTGATGGAAAAGTATATAAACACCGAATTACTAAAATTTCTTGAAAAACACAGTCTAATCTACGACGGGCAGTATGGATTCCGTCAGCGCAGATCAACTGCCGACCTCATTTCCCTTGTCACCCATTCTTGGAACAAGTCTATGGAACTACACGGTGAATCCCAGATTGTCGCTCTAGACATATCCAAAGCACTCGATCAGGTCTGGCACACAGCGCTGCTTAATAAACTGCCGGCCTATGGCCTACCACAAAAATTCTGTACCTGGACAGCAAATTTCCTCTCCAACCGGAGAATTTCTGTTGTTGTGGATGGCCATTTCTCTAAGCTGTATCCAATTAATGCAGGAGCTCCTCAAGGTTCAGCTTTAGCCCCTACTTTGTTTCTTTTCCACATCAATACAATATTCTAAACCTGTCTCTTTAGCCCAATTAGATGAGGATCGCATGGAGGGTTCTATCTCCATGGATCTCCAAAAAATATTAGACTGGGGAAGTAGAAATCTTGTACAATTCAACTCCACCAAATCTCAGTCGTGCTTTCTTTCTCACAAGAGATACACCAGCCCTAGATCCATTACAATAAACAATCAAGTTATTGAAAGTAATGAGTCCTTTTCACTTGTTGGCATTTCTGTGGATCGAAATCTAAATTTGCGCCAACATGTCACATCAATTGCAGAAGCGGCTGCTAAGAAATTAGGTTTCCTCTTCCGGGCTCGCAAATACTTTTCACCAGCTAATCTCTATACCTTATATACTTCACAAATAAGACCAAACCTCGAATACTGCTCCCACATTTGGGGTGCTGCTGCCGCTTCTACACTCGCTATCCTGGACTCCATTCAGGAGAGCGCTATACGTCTCATCGGTGACCATACCCTCACCCAAAGGCTGCCATCCCTTGCCCACCGACGTGCCATTGGTGACCTATTTCTCTTTTATAGATATCTGCACGGGCACTGCTCATAGGAGCTTTCTTCCATAGTTCCTCCAACTGCTGCCTCCAACAGATCTACCAGGGGAACAGAGCAAATGCAACATTTTACTGTCCAAGTCACCAGACACAGAACATCTTGTTATGCCCGCTCTTTTGTCCCGAGGACTTCCAAGTTGTGGAATTCCTTGCCGGTACATGTTTTTCCTTCTCCCCCGAACCTCCAAACCTTCAAGTCCAGAATTAACAAGTTGCCTCTTTCCTCCTTGTCGACACCCACGGTACGATAGTATTTAGGCTTAAAGCCCTCGTGGTGAGTTGTTGAAATAAAAAAAATGAAATGAGTCACATCACGCTTACACATCTATTGCACATATTAAAATCAAATGGTATGAATTTACCAACCGATAGTAGAACCTTATTAAAAACTCCAAGAAACTTTGATGTCGTAAGAATGGAAAATGGAAAGTTTTGGTACAATAGCGTTGAAGATTGTTTAGGCAGCATTTTCTGGACTTAAAAATCCATCACACTACCACTGGTTTTTAATGTGGATGAAACAAAGCACAAAACAAGACGCATGTGGACAGAAACAACCAAAACCTAAAACTTGGTTGGGTTAAAATTACAGGCAAAACACATAATTTCAAAAGTGTCTTCTGTTTTTGGAACCACAGGGTGGCAAGGCGTTGTGTTCTTAAGTCACCACTGTCGTGTGCTGCATAGGTTTCTAGGGCTAGAAAACTTTATATCTGAAAAGAAAATCGATAACCTGAGTAATGGGTGATGGACAGTACCTAAATTCTAAGGCTTGTTCCTCATAATTGAACTAGTTGTCTGCATGATAATATAGAACATAGTATAAAGTGTTCGAAACTCTGTAAAATCTGGTAAGAGTATTTTCTCCATTGTTGGTTCTTGCAGTTAAGAAAAGCATCTTACAACAAACAATATCAATACCACCGCTACTTTGTTAACCTATAAACTAAACTTAATATAATTACATCTGTTTTCTTTTTTATTTGGACTAAAAATGAAATAACAAAAAGCGATGTTTTACCTAGTAGGTATGCTATATATTTCTCTATGGTGCAAAAACTGTCAATAGTATAACTCCATCGTTTTTAATTGTTGGCTGACGTTGCGAAAAAATGTATAATGAGACAGCATCCATATTTAACAACTAAGTTAGCTAACAACAAGCTATGCTGTATGCAACCGTCCATAAATTTATCAAAAACCTAGGTTTCATCTTTGGCAGGTTTTTGCAAGTAAAATAGAGTCTTTTGTGATTTAGTACAATAATATATAATCTTGTGGCAATTCAGCGGGATCGTTAAGCGGCTGATATTACAAGTAATTAAGCTTTAAAAGTAAATTAGAAATATAGTTTAGTAATGATTCGCCCAAATAACCTAATTACTGTATTGTGTAAAGTTTAGCTAATTTGTTATTCCGGACATGCACAGCATTTTTGGCAATAAAGTTTTATTTTTATTTTTCAGGTATGAACCTTTCACGTATCAAAACTAAGTCATAAAAATCAAGATGATTGGGTGGTAAGTTTTTCTATATATCCTCTAAGTGGTGTGAATGTCCTGAGGCGATGCATTAGGTTGTAAAGGACCACAATTTATGTTTTTTTCATTAGATGTTTGAAACAAAGGACAAACTACAAAATCAAGCTTTCACTTTGACAAAGCTATGAATTAAAGATTAGGTGATAGATTGTTTTAAGAAAGTGTCTGAAATTCTGTATGTTTATCAAATGTAATGAAGAAATTAATTTTCCTGTAAAGCTGGTTAAGTGAGCATCCTCTGCCGGAGGGAGGTACTTTGCCGGCACGTGAGCGACAAACTGATCTGTCCTGATAACCACCAAGTCAGCCTACATTTCCCATGTTCGTTCTTCACGTCATACAGATTATATAATTTTGTAGACATAATGTATTGTTTAATAAAGAATTTAAATAGACGAGGGACATAAGAGTGAAAATTATTAATACAAATGACTTTGTATAAGTACAATTGGAGAACCTAAATCACCACAACATATCTTTCAAAGACCTGATGATCGTTTCACTAACAAAGTTACCGCCACAAGAGGACGAAAAATTCCATGGAAGATGTGTTGTGGTGAGTTGGGTTCTCCAAGTGTACTTATCAGTGCTCATTTCAGGTTCCAATCTTCATCTATGACTTTGTATATCAAATCTGAAGTTATTCTTAGTGTTACGGCAATACCAAATTAAACTTTTTGCAATTAAATTGCAGCATAAGCCAGGCTTGTGTGTATGCAAAACGTTTAGTAATAATAATAATAATAATAATAATAATTAAATAGCCTTTATTCACACAGTAAATAATACAATGCTCAAGTGCACAACTAAAAAGAAGAAAAAAAAGATACAATACAAAATATTTTACAAAAACACAGTTCCATGTGCATAATTAAAAGAAAAATAATAATAAACTGTGTGAATTGGGCGAAGTTCAGACGGATGTAAAATCATCCCCTGCTCTACCACTTACGCCCATATGCAAAACTGGCAGTCAACAGCCAACCCGGCAACCTCCTCAAACACCACGCATAATCAGCATCAGTTTCTTTTTGAAGGAACGCACAGAACAGCTCTTAACACTCTCATTAAGACCATTGTATATAGCGTATATCTGATAGGTAAAAGACCGTTTAAACAATGTTAGTCTGTACTTTGGTGGTGAATTTAAGCCCTTCGGCCGTATGTTAATGCTATGAACATCAGTTCTGCGCGTTACCTTTCTATACAAGTATGTTGGGACTCTAGACACAATAATAGAATGGAACAATGTTGCTGCTTTCAGCGTGAAACGATTACGCATATTAAGCCACTTCGCTTCATTTAGTTTATGGGAGGTATGTTCGAATTTTCGAATACCATACGCGAACCTCAGACAGGAATTTTGCAGTCTCTGTATCCGATTATAATCGCAACCGTCCAAGCATGGCGAATATAGTTCCGAGCAATAGGCAAACTGCGAGAGGACTAAGGTATTCCCAAGCATTAGCTTAACATCAGTCGGAAGAGAAGTCCTTTGCGGGTACAGCAGACGCAGGTTGTTGTAGGCCCGATGAAGGCAGGCACTAACATACCGCTTATATCTAAACTTGTTATCCATTATCACAACCAAGCTTCGCACCTCATCCAAAGGTTCTAGATGCTCCTTATTGATCATGGCCCTCACATTTACCTTTGAGCGCTCTACAAGAATCTGACACCCAAACAAAGTAGCAGCCGACTTCATAGCATTTAGACACAGCGATTGATTTTTGGACACTTTGTACCATGAACCCAGATCGGAATTCACCTTTCCCAGTGCATCCGAAAGCTCTGCGGCATTAAAGGAAATGTATATCTGAATGTCGTCAGCGTACATCTGTACTTTGGAATACTGAATGACGCTAGGGAAATGATTTACGTAAATAGCAAAAAGCAGGGGTCCAAGGACCGAGCCATGCGGCACACCACTCTCCACAAGACAAGCATCCGACTCGCAGCTGCCAATTCTCACAATAAGGTAGCGTTCCCTCAAGTAAATTATCATCAAAGCCAGAGCCTCCGAGCCCATCCCAACAGCTCTCAATATTTTCAGCAATATATTATGATTTATGGTGTCGAAGGCCTTGGAAAAATCCAACAGCATCAGTAGTGTCAGCATACCCTGGTCCGTGGCCCGCAAAATGTCGTCTGTAACCCTTGGCGGTGCAGTGGCACAGTTATGATTAGCCCGGAACCCAGACTGAAAGTCAGATAAGATGTTCTTGTCACTCAAGTAAGTCCTAAGCTGCGAGTCCAGCACCCTTTCCAGCAACTTTGATTATATGGGCAATATACTGATTATCCGCAGTTGATTTAGCTCCGTAGGATCCGCCACCTTCGAAAACGGCAGCCCGATAGCACATTTCCAGATTTTTGGAAAATAGCCTTCCAGAATACACGAGTTGATTATGTGTGTTATGAAGCCAACTATATACCTGCTACAAAGCTTAATCATAGTAATGCTCAATCCATCACGTCCTGTTGCATTGGTCTTGATCGCATTTATATGCCGGAGCACCATCGGATCATCGACCAAACAAAACTGACATTCTTCCCCACCACTAATCGCCCCGAAAAATGCAGACGCATTGATGCTGCTCCCCATAGGATCCTGACTTAAGCTATTGTTCACAAAGTGATCAGCGACTTTATGGGATCCCTGAGAGCTTCACGTTATGTTGCCTTTCCCTTGGTGCCTATATTTAGATGGTCCAGTTCTCTGTAAACACTCTTTATGTACCCAGACTTAAATTTTTCAGATAGGTAGGCTTTAGTATTTTGTATTATGCTTATGGAAGTAAAAGCAGAGTTGGTTTTCATTGTCTGTAATTACAGTCATTGTTGGTGACACTGTGTGCCCTCTTTAATTGCCAAATGAATTTGTTTCACTTCTGCATTGAAGAAAGATAGTTATTTTGCATCCATCATTCTACCTGATACCTCCAAATTATTTTGTGAAACACGATACGATTTGTCCATATCAAAGCAAAAGCGTGGACCCAAAATTGAAAATTTAGATACATCGGAAACAAAAAATGGAATACAGGTAAGTCAAGGTGAACTTAATATTAGTGTTATTTGTAAAAAGCAAACAAAGAAATCAAAGCAAAAGTAAAAATTCTCACAAAATTATAAAACTTCTAGAAAATGTAGTCAAATTCAGAGAAGCTTCGATTGGTATCTGTTGTAAACTGTTTCTCCAATTTTGAGACTAAGGTCAGGGGTGCGGCCATTAACTATCTCACACGCAATGAAAATAATCAAAAAAAGTGTTTGTCCGATGCATTTATTACAAAATGCAAATTTTAAACGGCTTACAATATATTGTTTACACAATAAAGTAAATGGACTAAAGCAATAAAGGTCAGCAATGACAGCAATGAGCGATTACGATATATATTTTTTTATTAATTTTTTTTAGTGTGGATTTCTTAGAAAAAATTTACTGATGAGGTCGCAACTTTTGAATTCCAAACCCATTTCTTCATATGAGTGCGAAATAGGGCCCTTAGAACCTACATTCTGAAACAGTTTCAATTTTTATATGTTTGTGTGTGTGTGCGCATATACACATACACTAAAAGTGATGTTTTAGCGACCTAACCAAAGAGTTTTCCTTCAAACATCAAAGTCGCAATTTTAGACGTCAAAATTAGCAACTTTCAGGCCAAGAACCTGAAACGAATACGGGTTATGTACATTAAATATCGCGAGAAGTGTGTTTAAAGCCTCAAGTTTGTTTTAACCGTCATTTTCCTTCCTTTTACTAAAATATCTGCAGAAAAATAATTTCAAATAGACCCTGTCTCTGATGCTTTGGCAGTGGTTTTAGGTATATAGCTTATGGTTTAATAGTCTATAATTTTTAGCGAATTTTCGTAAAAACATTTCGCTCAATAGGAGATGGCAACTTTCAAATTTTGAAAAGATTTGTGCAAATGAGCGCAGATTAAGCCCCCTAGAACCCAGTTCCCGGGTTGGTTTCAATTTTTATCTGTTTACATATATGCAGGGTGACGCATTTATACGGTTAAACGCTATATATCCGTTATTATACGAAGATACCAGAAAAGATTTTATACGTTAATTAAAAAATGTCTAAAGCCTTATCTGATAAAATTATTTTGACAATCACAGGCTGGCCCATAAGTTGTTGGTGATACAAATTTTCTTTTTTAGTTAATTTTTGTAGAAAAAGTTCACTAATAGGGAGATCCCGACTTTTGAATTTTGAAAAAATTTTTGCAAATGAGCGCGAACTAGGACCCTTAGAACCAATATCCGGGGTCAGTTTCAGTTTTTATGTTATATATATATATATATATATATATATATATATATATATATATATATATATATATATGTATATATGTATATACATATATATGCGATACAAATTTTTTTCGAATGAAAACTCAAAATTTTCCCGGAAAACCTAGTCCGATATATATATATATATATATATATATATATATATATATATATATATATATATATATATATATATATATATATATATATATATATGTATATATGTATATACATATATATGCGATACAAATTTTTTTCGAATGAAAACTCAAAATTTTCCCGGAAAACCTAGTCCGATTTTCCTGACTAACGAACTTATCCAAGCCATTTACAAAAAGAAGGTACATGCCAAATTTTATCAAAATCAATCTTTTATTTTTTGAGTTATCGGTGTGATACATATACACACACACACACACACACACACACACACACATACATACATATATATATATATATATATATATATATATATATATATATATATATATATATATATATATATATATATATATATATATATATATATATATATATATATATATATATAAAACTCAAAAAATAATAATGGTGCGATTTTGATAAAGTTTGGCATGTACCTTCCTTTTGTAAATGGCTTGGATAAGTTCGTTTATATATATATATATATATATATATATATATATATATATATATATATATATATATATATATATATATATATATATATATATATATATATATATATATATATATATATATAAACATCTAAAAATTGACACTAACCCCGCATATGTGTTCTAGTGAGCCCAGTCCGCGCCCATTTAAAGAAATTTCCGCAATAGTGAATTTTTAAAAGAAAATTCACTAAAAATATCAGAGCCTCGGTGGTAATCAAAACGTGTGCCTTTGAACCGAAGGGACTGGGTGCGATCTCAGGGTACTCCTTTCACTTTTTCAGTACATACTGTACAATTAAAATCAACTGAGGCTGTGGCATTGTATTTGAGCAAGTTGAATGTCTGCACGTTCCGCCCTTCGGACGGGGCATAAAGCCGTCGATCGCGTGTCCATGCGATGTTGGGCACGTTAAAGATTCCTACCCTCATTACAGAAAGGCAGGTGTTCGGAAAAATTTCCAGGATAGTGAGGTGAAACTGATCCCTGGCGTCGGTGATTGGCCAAAGTCGCCGAAATAGGCCGACGCTAAAGAAATAAAAACACAAAAACACACTAAAAATACGAATTTTTAAGTTTTTGTTGTGACATTCTGTACCTTTTTTATGAATAACAAAAATAAATCTTGTGAGGTAAATTGCTTAAAGTGTGATATTTTTACGTCAAAAATCTACTGCTGTTGTGATCCATCAACTACGGGCCACCTACCTATATATTTTGGGTAATTTAGTATTTTTCTGTACATTATGATACAGGGTGTTTCCTAATTTTTCGGACAAAGCAAAGCAGGTGTGTCCCCACCTAATTTTAAGACGAAAATTTGGTATAAAACTTTTTCGAACGTTGCTTCGTTTTAGACATACAAGAAAATTTTTCTCTTTTTTTTCTTTTGATTAATTAATCACAAACGACATTCTAGTGATATTTGTTAGGCATTTCCATTGGAGTTACATTTGATTTTTCTATTACATTTTTCTTCTGTTTGACATTTTCTAAATATCCATTTGTAGTGGTTTCCAATTTATTTCTGGTACATATTATTTTTAATGGCTAAGTTTACCAATCAAGAAATGGCTCAAATTCACTTTATGTGCGGTGTAGAAAACGTAATTACGCGAAAAGCAACAGGTTTTTCTCATAAACGAATACCTACCATGTTCAGAAACATTTATAATACTGCCTCTGAGGTTAAGAATAACAGGTAGCTTTGCAAAATAGGTGGACGACCATTTACAGTTAAAGCAAAATAGGCGGCCGACCATTTACAGTTAGAGCCCCGCAACTTTAGGAAGATGGCTTAAACATGGCGGAACAATCTTCAAGCACGAGTACGAGGAAAGTCGGAAACGAGTTGAACCTGAATCACAAAGCAGTTTGGAGCATCTTATAGGACTATTTACTTTATCCTTATCAATTACAAAGAGTTCAAGTTTGTTGCTTCGAGACTTTCAGACTCAGTTAATTTTAGTAATTGTTTTCAAGAAAATTATTTTGTCACGAATTTTTACGAAAAGAATCTACATACAGATGAAGCAAACTTTTTAAAGAGATCGCATTACAAATGATCATAATATCCATATTTTGTCTGAAGATAATGCTCATGCTATCATCGAAGGACATTACCAGCATACATTTTCATTTAATGTTTGGGAAGGGATTATTGAAAATAGCTTACTTGGGCCGCATTTTTTTTTCCAAATCTACTTGACGTTGTGTCTATTGCAATTAACTCGGATATTAATAGCCAGAGTTGATGGAAGCAATGCCATTAAAAACAAGTGTTTTAATGTGGTTCATTCATGACGGCGTCTCCGCTCACTTTGCAGTTAGGGATTATTTGGATCGACAATATCCCCATCGTTGGATGGATAGAGGTGGACCTCACTCATAGCCATCCCGTTCCCCGGATCTTAACGCTTGAGACTTCTGTTTATGGGGTCACCTTAAATAATTTAAACTGCAGAGCAGCTGCGACTGCGCATTATTAAAGGTTTTAATACGATTCGCACCAGTCCCGAAATTTTCCATTGTGTAAGATTCAATTTAGCGCATAGAGTAGGTGGATCTTTACTGGGTCATGGAGGCGATTTTCAGCAATTTATTTGACATTTGTTCAAGTGGGTTCATTATTAAAAGTTTTTAAATAATCTTCCATAATAATTTTTCTTACTGTACCAATAACACAAGAAAAAATGTGAAAAAAGGTTTTTAACACCTTGTATTTTGAAAACGAAGCAGTATTTGAAATACTCTTTTTTATACCACATTTTCGTCTTAAAATAGCGTAACGATATACCTCCTGTACTTTGTCAGAAAGGTTAGGAATTAGCCTGTATATGTCGTGAACAAATAGTCTGCATAATCAATCCCCACAAGTTTCTTAAAGTTGAAGGTCGATTCAATCCGGATTTTCTACTGTCCATGAATTTCGTTCAGCAATTTATCGATTTCGACGGATCTTTTTCAGTGAAAGATACCTTTCAATTTTCCAACAATCTTCTATCTAATTTGCTTTCGTTAAATATGTAAATTTCCCTAGTGCACCTGTGCTCCGTGCTTCTGGAGAAAAGAAATCAATTCTTGTCGTTCAGCAGTGGTAGGTAAACGATGTTCCAGAATAACAAGACCTTTTGTAGGCATCTCGGTTACAACATACAGGGCTGGTAATTGAAATGGATCTGATAAGAAATCTCATTTGAGGTGCAGATTATTTGGAATTCGCATTTCAGCAATCATTGAATCTTAGCGCTTGGGGAGCGCTTTACAAAGTCTGAAAAAATTTTGGTTGATCGATTTATTTAAAAGACAAGTTTTCTGAACAATGCGTTCTGTGAAAATAATTGTATATTCATCGCAGCCTAAAGGCGATGTCGCATTTTCATTGCAGCAGTGTTCTCAGCAATTTGTTCAATTCACAAGATCCGCACATTATCAATGGAACAAAGTTTTCTAAAAACTTCTCCTTTTGCTGGCCCCTTTCGTTTTCTGCAAATCCAATTTTTTATGGAACTGGACACTTCACATTTTGTTGCCAGAACGTTATTGTTATCTCAAAATAGGTCCAAAAATTTTTGCAAGCGTACAGGTGTAAAAAAAACCTCAGCATGGACTAATATATTTAAAAAAGTCTGGACGCAACAAGTGCATTATGGTAGTGAATTTTCATTAAACTGTTTTTAAAAGCAAATATGTCTTTTTTAATTAATGCTAGCATTACATTTGGTTACCAGTATAATCTATATAGTATAAACAATATACCATATTTCATCAAAGTGTCTATATTGTTTGAAAAAGTACAACAATTTTCAAGACAAAAATTTAAAAAAACAAAAGAACAAATTTGCCTGAAAATTTACAAATAATTTTTCACACAAAAATCCGAAAACTTTTTTTAAATGACTAAACATATTTATTTTTAATTACCAACATTTCAATAAAATCTGATAAAAAATAGAACTGCAAATGGACTCATAATTTCCACATAGCTGTGATAATCTACTCTCCTCAGAAATACATTTTCATGAAATGAATTTAGGGGCCATGACTTGACCAAGCAGAAAATATTCGTATTCATGTGCTTATAAACTTCTAAAATGCTATATTACTCTAGTTTTAACGAGAAATGTCAATTTTACGAAATCCCCCCTTATTTATCCCCTACGTCATAAAGCGATTGTACCCAAAAACAATTCGAAGCGTTGCTTTATCGTGTGCTAACGGGATGCCAAATTTTGGGATGATATCTCAATTAGTTCCGAAGTTATTGTGCTCATTAACAGACAGACGTGCAGGCCGACACACCTATAGATAAAAAAATTCGTTCCAGAATCAAGTTCTCCATATGTTTTGAGACATTAACCCTAAAACATTACATTATTCGAAATTTAACTAAAAATGTCAGTTGTCACCAAATCATCCACTATTCATCCCCTACCCACTGGAGCGATTTTACCCAAAAACAATTCGAACCGTTCGTCTGTCGATTGCTCTGTACCAGATGTGAAGCCGATATCTCAATTCGTTCTAAAGTTATTGTGGCTACAAGCAAACAGACATACAGACCAACAGACACAAAACATTTTCGTTCCCCAATCATGTTTTCTATATATGTTGACACTTTTTTCGACGTACATGAATCATGGTATGGGATTATAAAAAGAAGAACCTTTATTATGAGCAAATTTTGAAGATTTATATACTTGGATTCTGTAGTAATAAAGGCAATGTTTGCAACTTACTATAAAATTAATAATTAATATTTGCTCAATTGTATTTTGCTATTTAATGTTCTCAAATTTAAGTTGTCAATGTGAATTTAAAAGTTTAGCAGAAATATTTCAAAAATTACCTCACACAAAATCGCATTTAAGAAAGAACTTATTTGTTATAAAATGCATTCTACACAGTAATTCAATAAATAATTCTTATAACTATTATTGTAAATGTAAATATTTCGAAAACTAGAGTATGTAGGTATAGAAGGTGTTTTACAAAACTTAAAGCTTTTTGCTTCGCCCTTTAGTTTTGTAACAGAAAGTACAGGATGTTCCATTTGAAAAAATTAGGTTACGGTAGCTTGAGTTTTCTTAAATTCAGCCAATAGTCGAGAGCGCCCTGTATAGGTACATCTCGATTTTTTCAACAAACGATATAAACGAAAACCTCTCTAAACGGGTAATTGTCATGGTAAAAACTCCGTAACATATTTTTGAGATGTGCGAAAATACGATAAGCTGAAAACAATTGAAATAACTCGAAAACGATGAAAAATGCAATTCTATAAGGGTTATTTTATTTTAAAAAAGTGCGTTATGGTAGTAAATTTTCATAGAAATGACCTGGCACAAAATATTTTATTTTAACTTTTTTTTCTTGTAACATAGAATCCTAAATTTTGGTGTATAGTTTACTTTTTTATCGTAAACCTACCTATCAAATTTGGTTATCATAGCTTTTTCATTTTTTGAGATGCATTTTTTTTTTCGAATGAAAACTCAAAATTTTCCCGGAAAACCTCGTCCGATTTTCCTGACTAACGAACTTATCCAAGCCATTTACAAAAGGAAGGTACATGCCAAATTTTATCAAAATCGCACTATTATTATATATATATATATATATATATATATATATATATATATATATATATATATATATATATATATATATATATATATATATATATATATATATATATATATCACACCTTTGGCTCAAACAATTATGTGCCGAATTTTATTAAATTTGGTGAGTGCGTTCCTTCTGCAAATGGCTTGGATAAGTTCGTTAACCAAGAAAATCGCATGCCTATCTCCGGAAATAACAAAGCTGTGGCAACCAAATTTGGTATGCGCCTTTATATTATAAAATCTATACTATATACACTATATAACAAAACTTTGATATGTAAGTTAAACCAAAAAAAGTTATGGGCATTTAAAGAAAAAAAAATTGGGGGCCACTGATGATCAGAGAATCGCATAAAACCAAAATATTTTGCGTGGATAACAAAATCTATTGTATATTACAGACCAAGATTAAGTTTTTTGGCGCAAAAAGTCGTAAAATACCAGAAAAATTAGTAAGAAAATTTTATAGTCATTCTTCTGAAAACGTCAAAGTTTCGATTTAAAACATCAAAATTGGCAACGTTTAGGCAAAGAACCTAAAACGAATACGGGTTATGTAGACAAAACCTTAAGTTTCGGCCTTAACTGTCATTGTGCTTCATTTTACTAAAATATTTGCAGAAAATTCATTTCAAATAGACCCTTTCTCTATTTTGGCAGTAGTTTTAGTGATAGAGTGTATGGTTTAATAGGTTGTAATTTTTAGCTAATTTTTATAGAAAAAATCGCCATTGAGACCGCGAGCTTTAAATTGTGATAAAAAAATTCAAATAAGCGTAAACTTGCCCTCCTAGAACCCACACAAACAGGGTGACGCATTTATACGGTAAAGCTCAATATATCCGTTATTATACAACGTACAAGAGAAAAATTTAAAGGTTAATTATAGGGTGTCTTGAGCTGCATCTTGCAAAATTTGTTTAATAATCACAGGATAATCCATAATTCGTGGGTGATATAAATTTTCCTTTTTTTTTTAATAGAACACCCCTTTTTTTATTGCATTATTGCTTACCTCATCGAAATATAATGCATGTTTGTAAGGGAAAAAGTTGGTAGGGTTCATCGTTTTCGAGTTACTTCAATTGTCTTGCAACCATTCCAATTTTTGGCGCATATAAAAAATTATGATACGGCCTTTTTACCAATAGATAGCAGATTCCATTTAAATAACGCCTTCAGAGATGTTTTCGTTTATATTATTTGTAAATTTTTCTACTTTTTCAAACTAAGTTATTTTTATGAAATATGGTATACTCTTTCTACTATATCGGTTATACTGGTAACCAAATTTGATGCCTGCTTTCATGAAAAAATATATTATGTAGTTATTAAAAACATTTCTAGGAAATTTCACCACCATAACGCACTTCCTGCATCCAGACTTTTTGTTTATTTCATCAACTTTTTACACAGAAAATGCATAATTGATATAAAGGTAATGTGTTATCTGTTTACCTTTAGCACCCAAAAGATGATGTTACCCCATAGTTGCTCGTTCTAAAGTAAAAACTGTTTTTTAGTTATATTTATTTTCTTGCTTATGAAACTTTTGTTCTTTAAATGTTGTTTTTTTAGGGTGTAATATTGAGCAAATAAACTGGTGTATCAGCTAATCAAATGTCTAACGCAAAAATTAATTCAGGTTAACTTAAAATGGTACCCGAGGGCTACAAACGAAATCTATTGTATTATGGTTATTAATGAGCACTGAACTTGAAAAGTTATACACGTTACTCAACTATATAAGCTAAGATATGATGAATTTGAATTATTATTATTATTATTATTATTTAATGAAAAATTGGTGCCTCAACATTCATTGTCATTGGCACCTACAATATTTAATAGGGCAATAAATTATTTAACAAATATTTGTAAACTTTATTTCTAATTAACAGTAACTATAAAAAAGTGACAAATATCAAAAATAAATTAAAGCTTATTATAAAGTCCAGATGATTTCAAAAACCCAATGACACGCTCTATGTTTAATTTTTTATGCTGTAGAACTTCCGTAGTTATCTAACTAGGCATATTGCTAAATTTCCTTGCTTTTTCGTAGTCTTTGCAGTTAAATAGGAAATGTGACACTGATAGTTGTACACAGCACTGACTACATGTAGGGGGTGGTGTTCCTTCTAGAAGATGTCGGTGTGTCATCTTTGTGTGTCCCAATCTTAGTCTTCTGACAAGGACGCTGTCTTTACGTTCTATTTTAAATTGTAACTTACTTTTTGTAATTACTGGTTGAAACAAATGTAATTTGGTATTTTATGTTGACCAAAAATCCTGCCACTTAATAAAAGTTAGACGTCTGTAAGCAGCGATGAGATCATAACACATATTGAATTTCATTTTTGTTCCGCTTTTTATAGCTATTTTAGCCTCCGAATCTGCTATCTCGTTGCCTTGAATACGGATATGCGATGGTACCCATAAAAATGAGACAGAAGTGTTGCTTATCATTTCCAAATTTGATAACATTTATTTTATTTTGTGAACAAGGATGTTATTTGTTCTTGATTTCGTAAGTGCCTGGGGGGATGACAGTGAATCTGTGCAAATAATATATTTTGGTACTGGGTTCTCTTTGTAATTAAGTATTGTGAGAGATTGAAGAAGAGCGAAGAGTTCCCCGGTAAAAACACTAGTAGATTTAGGTAATCTAAATTTGTGATAGTTTCTGTCTTCTATGACTGAACATTCAACCCCGTCTTCATTTTTTGATGCATCAGTATATAAAATGTGACAATCTACATGTTTAGACAATTTGTCATAGAAAGCGTTTTGCAAAAGTTGTGACGGATTGACATACTTGCCGAATTATAAGAGAGAGGTATCTACTACAACCTGTGTATCTGACCAAGGGGGAGGACCACTTAACTTGGTGTTTGGCAGATGAGCTACGTCTCTATAGGTATCTGAGGTGCGAAGAAATCTTACATACCAAGGAGCACAACATCTTGGCTTGGCGTTAAATCTGTTAATTATAGGTAACATTGTAAACGCCTGATGCAAAGGATTTTTTGGATTCGACATAATCTTCACTGCATGTTGTTGCAGCAACATATTTCTTCTCAAATATAATGGTAGATCGTATGCTTCAGCGCAAAGTGATATTGTTGGGCTAGTTTTGAAAGCTCCAAGTATCAATCTCAGACTACTATTTTGAATGGTGTTAAGAGAATTTAATAGTTTTTTACTTGCAGTACCATAAACTATGCTTCCATAGTCTAGCTTAGATCGTATGATTGCTAAATACACTGTTAACAATGATTGTTCATCAGCTCCCCAAGTTAAATGTGATATGGCTTTTAAAAGATTAATTCTGGAAATACATTCCATTTTGAGATTTTCTCTATGATATTTCCAGGTTAGCTTAGTATCAAATATTAAACCTAAGAATCGTTTTTTGTCCACTACTCCTAGCTGTTCTCCACTAAGTTTGACTGTACAATTAATTGGCATATTTAAAATTTTAGAAAAAACCATTGCTTGTGTTTTCTGGGAAGAGAGTATGAAACCAAGATCGTTACACCAAGCATCAATTTCGTTAATTGCAAAATTTGCAAAATTTTAGCCGTGGTCTTATTATTTTTACCTCTACAAAAAATTACTGTGTCATCTGCATAAAGAGATACCGAAATTGGTGATTTAACAAGCTTATTAATGTCATCTATTGCTATTATGAAAAGAGTTGGACTCAGTACTCAACCTTGTGGAGTTCCGTTTTCCAATTTAAATAATGAAGACCGGACATCTCCCAATTTAACATTACATGTACGATCTTGTAGGAAGTTGTTAATGAATTCTAAAATATTTCCATGTATGTTCCAACTTTCCAGCTTTTCTATAATCTTTAGCCTCCAGACTTTATCGAAGGCATGTTCAAGATCAAAAAATACAGCTATTGTATTTGGTTTACAAGTAAAACCTTGTAAAACTTCGGTCTGCAAAGCTAACAAATTATCTGTGGTACTCCGGTTTGCTCTAAAGCCGCATTGAGTTGTCCTTAAAAGGTTATTATTTTCGATGTACCATATCAAACGGTTATTGACTACTTTCTCCATTAGCTTACATAGGCAGCAAGTTAAAGGTATTGGCCGATAACTGTTGGGTTCGATTTTGGTCTTGCCTGGCTTAAGAAATGCTAAAATGGTCGATTTTCGCCAACTCTTCGGAAGACGTTGGTTACTCCAAATGAAGTTTAACAGCTCGAGAAGTCTGTTGATTGCATTGTCTGGCAAGTGTTTTAGAAAAGAATTAGGGATGTCGTCTGGACCAGCCGCAGTATCCTTAAGACTATTAATATTTTCTGTTAATTCTCTTTTAGTAAAAGGTTTGTTAAATGGTGCTTCCATGTCTTTATTTGAAGTCTTGTACGTGGATTCTTTTAGTTTCTTTTTGGCAATGAAACTTGCTTGACTGTTAGTGTTGCTAGAGTATTTTTGAAATGTAGAGCCAAGAACATTAACAATTTCATGCGGTTCTGATACTATTTTGCCGTCTAATTTTTGTAGAGCAGTGACAGTGTGAAAATTTTGATAACCTTTTATAGGTCTTATCTTATGCCAGACCTGTGATGGAGGTGTATCCTTATTTATAGACGATACGTATGTTTGCCAAGACTCTTTCTTAGCCAATTTTACTGTGCGATGCGCTATTGCTCGTAAACCTTTGATGTTCCATAGTTCTGTGTTTACCATATTTGTTTAGAGCTTTTTTACTGCTTTCGATTGCTTCCTCGCAGCGATTATTCCACCAAGGAACACGGTATTTTTTAGTAAATCCAATAACTTGCTTACCTATATGAGTTTTTCCTGCCAATAATAAAATGTTGTTAAATTTTTCTAATGACGTATTGATATCAGTTATAGTTTCCACTGTTAACACAATTTGCTTCAATATATTCTCTAAAAGCACACCAGTTCGCTGACTTAATTTTCCATTTTGAAGTAGATGATTGAGTGTAATTAGTTTTGGGTAAAAATCGAGTTAAAATTGACATATGATCGCTGCTATATAGATTTTCACAAACAGTCCATTTTAGTGAGTGTGCAAGAGAAGAATTGCAGAGAGTAAGATCAATGCAACTTTCAGTGCCGTTAGCTAAACAGAAATGTGTAGGTGTTCCTGTATTAAGTAAAATGCAGTCTGTTGTGTTTATAACTTTTTCAATTATTTTACCTCTTGCATCAGTCTTGAATTAGCACTTTGTTATAAAAAGCCTAATAACTTTTTTGTTATTTCGTTATTTTTTTCAGAAATTTCACCGTATATAACGAACTGCATGTTTTCCCTTTAACTAATTAGTGCATAACATTCCTTTTATAGGTATATTTTTCAGTCGCTAAAGTAAACTTTGTCAATATCATTTGACAGAAATAATAATTACTGACAGGACGATTAACGTATGCTACCCGCTAGACATATTTCTCAGTAGGTGGTAACGTGGGACAAAAATATAAAAAGTAGATAGAAAAATACCAGTAGCAGAGGATGCCGGAGCTCTCTGATGAGATTAGAACGTTAACGTTGTAGCGGTGATTGCTGGGTAGCAGGAGAAACACTGAAATATCTGCACGCAAATCTGACTTTGTTGGGACTTGGGAAAATGACTATCTGGAGTTCCTTGCTATTGAATTTCTGTCGCATCTTACGTAGTGTGCTGGAAGAGACCACTTTTATTTAACCCATTCAGCATTTGCATGCTGAAAGAGCATAACATAGAGAAACTGCGAGAAACAGTTAAACAATAATAATAAAATTACAAAAATAATATATATATATATATATATATATATATATATATATATATATATATATATATATATATATATATATATATATATATATATACATATATATATATATATATATATATATATATATATATATATATATATATATATATATATATATATATATATATATATATATATATATATATATATATTGATATGAGAAAATGTTTCAAGTAATAGCCTTGTGAAAATCGTAAATAACAACACAATTAAACAATTATACAGTGTGTCCGAAATTGGTGATGCATGTATTGAAATCTCCGAAACTGTTAGAGATAGGAAAGCGGTTTAGTGGGGAAAGTTTTAGACAATTCTGTTTGTAATTGAATGCCGTTCGGTTTACGATTTTATCTCTTTTGGTTTTTACGATATTTGAAAAAAAAAACTAAAATGACGCATTTTCGAAAATACCCTGTATTTTCTTTATTTATGAAAATTTCTGAAATCTGTAAAAACTTTCTCATAGCAACTTTTAACGTAGGAAACGCCAGTGTAGTCAGATTTCATTTCCAACGTTTCGATAGTTTGGATTTTCACGGTTTTGAAAAGCCCCTGTTCTTGCCTTTACAAATATGTATCACACTTAGTGGAAAAAAAATAGGTTATGGGTTGAAAAACGAAAAAATATGATTTTGTTACGAATCTGGCAACGTCGCACGAAGAAACACTCACACTTAAGGTGATTCTACTGCATTTAATCTCTTAACTACAATTAATTACAACATATCCTTATAAGTAATAGTTTCTCCTATGTGAAAATCTTTTGAAAACATAGAAATTACCCTTTTTTAAATTTTAACAGAGAAAAGAAAGGAAAAAAAAAACAATAATGTGTCAAATGACATAATAATTACCAAAATAAAATGTCCAATTTAACGTTCAAAATGCGACCCATTTGCTTCCATACATTTCGCACATTTTTTTTTATCACCGATCTGGTAACTCGATCAATTGTGTTACAGTTAACATTGGACAGAACATCCCGCGTTCGCTGTTTGAGGACTTCTCTGCTTTCTGGGGTATCAAATTCATATATTTCGTTTTTAACATGTCCCCACAAATAAAAGTCTAATGGAGTGAGGTCGGGAGACCTCGCTGGCCACCGCACCGGGCCACTGTTAGATATTATTCTTTCACCAAATGTCTCAGATAAAAAAATGTACTTCCCTGCAATTATAGGCGGGGCAGCCGTCATGTTGAAACCATACATTACGGAACTCATTATCTGGGAGAACTTCCATAATTTCTGGTATTATTTTATTTTGCAACATTGCAAGGTATCTTTGTCCTGTCAATGTTTGATCATAAATAAAGGGCCCAAATATCACCAAATCGGTGATAAAAAAATGTGAGAAATGTATGGAAGCAAATGGGTCGCATTTTGAACGTTAGATTAGACATTTTATTTTGGTAATTATTATGTCATTTGACACATTATTGTTCTTTCTTTCTTTTTTGTGTTAAAATTACAAAAAGAGTAATTTCTATGTTTTCAAAAGATGTTCACGTAGGAGAAACTATTACTTATAAGGATATGTTGTTATTAATTTTAGTTAAGAGATTAAATGCAGTAGAATCACCTTAAGCGTGAGTGTTTCTTTGTGCGACGTTGCCAAATTCGTAACAAAATCATATTTTTTCGATTTTTAACCCATAACCTTTTTTTTCACTAAGTGTGATACATATTTGTAAAGACAAAAACAGGGGCTTTTCAAAACCGTGAAAATCCATTATGGCGCCCATATGAAAAAACAAAGTTGATGATGGTTCCAAACTATAGAAACGATTGAAATGAAATCTGACTACACAGGAGTTTTCTACGTAAAAAGTTGCTATAAGAAAGCTTTGACAGATTTCAGAAATTTTCATAAATAAAGAAAATACAGGGTATTTTCGAAAAGGCGTCATTTTAGTTTTTTTCAAATATCGTAAAAACCAAAAGAGATAAAATCGCAAACTAAGCGGCATTCAATTACAAACATAATTGTCTAAAACTTTCCTTATTTAACCACTTTCCTAGCTCTTAACAGTTTCGGAGATCGCAATACATGCATCACCAATTTCGGGCAGACTGTATATTCTTTGGTATTGTTATTTAGTACTAGATGCATGAAATCAATAAGCTGAAAGGAAATACTGCATTTAAATAATAGATCAAAATTAATATAACCTATATAATGGGAACAATAAATAGTAAAGGGTAATTAATCTATATACCTAATATGTATGTATAGTCGGATGTTTAAAAACAGGTTAAATTTAAGAACTTAAGAAATATTGTCAAAGGATTTTTACTCACAATTTTGAAAGAAACAAAAATGTATTAAAAACACTATATATTCATAAATAGTGAAATGAACATTTTTGATGTTACTAAAAGAACTTCCCAAGCAAGAGAGAACAACTAAAAGTGTTTTTGGTAGTGTTAAAAATCATTTTTACATATTGAATAAGTTAGGTTAGTTAAATGCCATATTTAGTTTTTAAGAATTTCTGTTTGTATGTGACATTCAAGTGAAGGATTTGAATTTGGCGGGTACCAAAATTCGACTTATCTGTCAAATAGAAAAACAATGATGATTTCCATACTCTATACTGTCTGACTAAGTATATTAATGTATAATGTATAATGTATATATTAACAATGAAACAGGCCAATGTCACCTGAATGACACAGGGATGTTCATGTACGTCAAAAATTTAACAATAAGAACGACAATAGCACACACAATAAGCATAACAATTAAGGAAAATTTTTCCTTAAATAATACAAAACAAAGATACTTATAAAACACACTTATAACGTTTATAACGTTCAAAAGATAAGAGCTGCAGAATCCAGATCCAATTCCAATATTGTTTTTTAGAGTCACCAGGTGCACTAGGTTTATAGTTTATACTATGGCAACTACACTACAAACAAAGTGTTTATATTATAAGAATTTAAAAACAGAAGATAGTTAATGGTAGTTTATGTGTAAAAATCATCCACCGAGTAGCACGTCTTGTTTATAAGAATCGTTTTCACTTTTTTTTTAAAAGCTGGTAAAGTGTCAACATTCCGTACATCTTCCGGCAACGCATTATACAACTTGCAGCCATTGTAAAACAGTGATTTTTGGTACAGAGCTGTGCGATGTTTGTCAGTTTGCAGGTTATTTCTACCTCTTGTGGTATATCCATGTTCCACTGCATTGCGTGTGTATTTGGTTTTGTTTTGAAAAACATGGGTTAGCACTTCCATGATGTATATGCTGGGGAGTGTAAGGATACCCTGTTCTTTAAAAGTGTTTCTGCAAGTGTGTCTATGAGGGATATTGAATATGATCCTCATCACTTGCTTTTGTTGTTTAAAAACTCGGTTTACTTCACTTGCTAATCCCCAGTGCGTAATACCAAACCCTAGTTGTGAGTAGAAACACGCATAATACAGTGACAACACGGTAAAGGTACTGCATCTTTGGGTAAGTGTTCTTATTGCATATGTAACGGATGAGATTCGCGAGCAAAGTTCATCGATGTGAACATTCCATTTTAACTCACTATCGATATGAAGTCCTAGTAGTTTTGTAGATGGCTGCAAGGTTACAGTTTGGCCATCAAGTTCTACGCTTTGTACAGTACCTTTTTTTGATTTTGAAGATTTAAAAAACACGCAAGCTGTTTTATCCTTGTTAAGTGCAAGCTTGTTTTTATCGACCCAATTGGTTAGACTTTTGAGGGTTTTGTCAGAATCAGCCATAATGTGCTCAACACTATGTCCACCTATCAAAAAGTTGGTATCATCGGCATAGGAGGCGACCGTTCTTTTGTTATCTGGATTGATGTTGTTTTCAGATTGGTGCGTGATGTACTGAAGTAGGCTGTTGGCATAGTTAATGTACAGCGTAGGTCCAAGAACTGTTCCTTGCGGCACCCCAACCGTTACTTCAAAATTCAGCTCAGGAACGAAAGAAAGGAGTATAAAAATGTTAAAAACGATTTTCAGGCAGCTAGCTATGGCTTTAAACAGGAAGTAAATGGGTTCGAGATTATTTTGGGACGTTATCCGTTTTCAGGAGGAGAATATTAGAGAGAGGTTGTGGAGGAACTCCGAGAAAGTGCTGGCGTTATATTTCACTGTTCATATATAAAATGAAATTTTAAGTAAATTGTCCGCAAAGTAGTGTTCAATGTGTATAGGAAGTCAACAAACACCCAGTAGATGATTCAAATCATACGATCACGAAGAGAAACCAATGTATCGGTAATAAACAGCAAGTATTATCAGTATCAACGATCAGTAGACGCCATAAGCTACCATATTAATTCACCATTTACACAAACCTTAATAAAAGCAAGTTTCATCTATGCAGAAATCTAAATAAACGATCCATTTATTCTTGGAATATAAATACTTAAAGGAGAAAAGCAAATATCATTAATTTAACAGAAATTTAAATATAACTGCCATCGTATTTCACAAGCCAATTCATAAAGGGCGCATCGGGTGTAAAAGCCAGAACTGCAGAAACAAATAGCCATTTTATAACATTCAAACAATTGCTAAAATCCTATCACTTAAAAATTTTAAATAAATTTGTTATTCATTTTAACAATAGAGGACTCAGTAGTAAGGGAATTCTAGAATTTTAATTTTAATTTAAACTTTAAACCAATCGTTAAAAAAAAATCCGTGTTAAATTTGAAAAGTTCTTTGACATATTTTGTTTGAATTTTTTTTAATATAGGAATTATTGATATTTAACATCATTTAGCAATTAGAACTGACTAACTGGGAAAGAGAGTGAATATTGCTGAGCAGCTAAGAAGGAGAATAAGTAAAGGGCCAGTATAATTGTATATATATATATATATATATATATATATATATATATATATATATATATATATATATATATATATATATATATATATATATATATATATATATATATATATATATATATATATATATATATCTGTGTTTATTACTGTTTATGTTTATAACAGTGGCAAAGAATATACCACCAACAATACATGTCATTATACAAAATTAAACACAAGATTTACATAGTTGAGCATATATATTGAGGGCAAGCTATAAATATTATTCTTAAAGTCAAATTAAATTATAAAACAAACTATAAATCTAAAACAAACATATTCACATTTTAAAATTCTTAATAATCTAATAATATATATATATATATATATATATATATATATATATATATATATATATATATATATATATATATATATATATATATATATATATATATATATATACAGGGTGATCTAATATATACATTATATACACCATAAAACTAACTGTATACAATCTAAAAAAACTTGGCAGCAAGTGCGTTATGGTAGTGAATTTTCATAAAACTATTTTTTAATAGCAATAATGTGTGTTTTTTAAGAAAGCAGGCATCAAGTATGGTTACCAATATAATCTATATAGTAAAAACAATGTGCCATGTTTCATCAAAATAACTTTATTGTTTGAAAATGTACAAAAATGTCCGAAAGTAAACTTAAAGTGTTCCCGAAAAAACTCGTTTCTTGGTCAACGTTATAGGTTAATAGCAAATTGGGCTATTCAAATATTAAGCATTTGATCAAAATTCGCTACCATAACGCACTTACTGCGTCCAGAATTTTTTTTCTTACAAACATGCATTATATTTCGATGGAAAATTCAAAAATGCAATAACATAAGGCGTGTTTGATTAAAAAAAAAGAAAATTTGTATCACCAACGACTTATGGGCCACCCTGTGATTGTAGAAATAATTTTTTAAGATGTAGCTTAAGACACTTGTATAATTAATATATACAAATTTTTTTCATATCTTGTATAATAACAGATATATTGAGCTTTATTGATTTTTTTACGAAAATTCTACAAAAATTTTATACCATTAAACGATAAACTCTATAGCTAAGACTACTGCCAAGCGTCAGAGAAAGGGTCTATTTGAAATGAATTTTCTGGAAACATTTTATTAAAATGAAGGACAATGACGGTTGAAACTAATACTTCAGGGATTGTAAAACATTTTTCTTGAGACATTTTATTTCCATAGCCCGTATTAGATTCAAGTTCTTTTCCTAAATGTTGCCAATTTTGACGTTTAAATCGCAACTTTGACGTTTTGTGAAAAAACCCAATTTATTTTTCTTTAAATGCCTATAACTTTTTTGTCTTTTGACCTACAAAGCTAAATTTTGGTATGTGGCTTACCTATAAGGATATAAACCCGCGTACCAAATTTGGTTGCCCTTACTTTGTTAATTCCGGAGATATAAATTTTTTTCGAAAGAAAATTTTCCGGGAAAACCTGGACCGATTTTCCTGGCTAACGAACTTGTCCAAGCCATTTGCAAAAGGAATTTATTCACCAAATTTAATCAAAATCGGCCCATTATTTTTTGAGTATCGGTGTGATACCCACACACACACACACACACACACACACACACACACACACACACACACACACACACACACACACACACACACACACACACACACACACACACACACACACACACACACACACACACACACACACACACACACACACACACACACACACACACACACACACACACACACACACACACACACACACACACACACACACACACACACACACACACACACACACACACACACACACACACACACACACACACACACACACACACACACACACACACACACACACACACACACACACACACACACACACACACACACACACACACACACACACACACACACACACACACACACACACACACACACACACACACACACACACACACACACACACACACACACACACACACACACACACACACACACACACACACACACACACACACACACACACACACACACACACACACACACACACACACACACACACACACACACACACACACACACACACACACACACACACACACACACACACACACACACACACACACACACACACACACACACACACACACACACACACACACACACACACACACACACACACACACACACACACACACACACACACACACACACACACACACACACACACACACACACACACACACACACACACACACACACACACACACACACACACACACACACACACACACACACACACACACACACACACACACACACACACACACACACACACACACACACACACACACACACACACACACACACACACACACACACACACACACACACACACACACACACACACACACACACACACACACACACACACACACACACACACACACACACACACACACACACACACACACACACACACACACACACACACACACACACACACACACACACACACACACACACACACACACACACACACACACACACACACACACACACACACACACACACACACACACACACACACACACACACACACACACACACACACACACACACACACACACACACACACACACACACACACACACACACACACACACACACACACACACACACACACACACACACACACACACACACACACACACACACACACACACACACACACACACACACACACACACACACACACACACACACACACACACACACACACACACACACACACACACACACACACACACACACACACACACACACACACACACACACACACACACACACACACACACACACACACACACACACACACACACACACACACACACACACACACACACACACACACACACACACACACACACACACACACACACACACACACACACACACACACACACACACACACACACACACACACACACACACACACACACACACACACACACACACACACACACACACACACACACACACACACACACACACACACACACACACACACACACACACACACACACACACACACACACACACACACACACACACACACACACAAATATATATATATATATATATATATATATAAACATATAAAAATTTAAACTGACCCCGGATATGTGTTCTGGGGGGCCTAATTAGCGCACATTTGAAGAAATTTTTTCAAAATTCAAAAGTCGGGATCTCCTCATTAGTGAATTTTTTTAAAGAAAAAAAACTATACAAATCAGTAATATAAAATTAAGAAAAGGTGTTAATACCCCGATAATAATATATTAATCGTGTGGCATTATATATCGCATATAATATTATAAAACTGAAATTAAATTAGGGGGGATATTAAATTAGGGGTAGAATACCATTTCAATATATATATATATATATATATATATATATATATATATATATATATATATATATATATATATATATATATATATATATATATATATATATATATATGCATATGTATATGTATCATCCTGATAACTTAAAACAAAATGGATTGAGTTTGATAAAATTTGGTGAGTACCTTCTTTTTACAAGTGGATTGGATACGTTTGTTAGCCAAGAAAATGGAAAAAGTTTTTCGAGAAAATTTTAGTTTCTTTCGGAAAATGTTTATATCCCCGGAAATAGCAAAGCACTGGCAAATTTGGTACGCAGGTTTATATTATAAAAAGTATGCTACCTACCAAAATTTAGGTCTGTAAGTTAAAAAAAAGTCTGGACGCAGCAAGTGCGTTATGGTAGTGAATTTTCATGAAAATGTTTTAAATAGCAAATATGTTTTTTTAAAGAAAGCAGGCATTAAATTTGGTTACCAGTATAACCTAGATAGTAGAAACAATGTGCCAAGTTTCATCAAAATAACTTTATTGTTTGAAAATGTACAAAAATTTCCGCAAGTAAACTTAAAGTGTTCCTGAAAAACTTGTTTCTTGGTCAACCTTATAGGTTAATAGCAAATTGAGCTATTCAAATTTGAAGCATTTAATGAAAATTCCCTACCATATGCACTTGCTGCGTCCCAAAATTCTTTTCTTACAAAGATGTATTATATTTCGATGGAAAATGCAATAACATAAGGCGTGTTCGATTAAACAAACAAACAAAAAAGAAAATTTGAATCACCAACGACTTATGGGCCACCTGTAATTGTAGAAATATTTTTTTAAGATGTAGCTCAAGACGCCCTATAATTAATGTATACATTTTTTTTCGTACCTTGCATAATAACGGATATATTGAGCTTTAAATATTTTTTAGGAAAATTCGACAAAAATGATATACCATTAACCGATAAACTCTATAGCCAACAATACTGCCAAAGCTTCAGAGAAAAGGTCTATTTGAAATTAATTTTCTTGGAATATTTTAGTAAAGTGAAGGACAATGACGATTGAAACTAAGACTTCAGGCTTTGTAAAACATTCTTCTTGAGACATTTTCCTTTCATAGCTCATATTAGTTTCAGGTTCATTGCCTAAATATTACCAGTTTTGACGTGTTAAATCGCGACTTTGACGTTTTGAGGAAAACCGAAATTTATTTTTCTCTAAACGCCTATACCTCCTTTGTCCTTTAACCTACAGGGCATTTTGGTAGGTAACTTACATATAATGATAAAAACCCGCGTACCAAATTTGGTTGCCCTTACTTTGTTAATTCGGGAGGTATAATTTTTTTTGCGAAAGAAAACACAAAATTATATATATATATATATATATATATATATATATATATATATATATATATATATATATATATATATATATATATATATAAACATATAAAGTCTGAGACCGACCTCGGATTTGGGTTCCAGGGGTCCTAAATAGCGCCCATTTGAATTTTTTTTCAAAATTCAAAAGTCGGGATCTTCTCATTAGTGAATTTTTTAAAGAAAATTCACAAAAAGTTATAGAGATTTAAAGCAAAAAATTGGGTGCCACTGATGACCAGAGAAAGGCACGAAACCAAAATATTTTGTGTGGATAACAAAATCTATTGTATATTACAAAGATTGACTTTTTTGGCGCAAAAAGGCCAAGAAATACAAAAAAAAAACTACTATGAAAATGTTACAGTTTTTCTTCTCAAAACGTCAAAGTCGCGATTTGAAACGTCAAAATTGGCAACTTTTAGGCAAATAACGTGAAACAATACGGGCTATGTAGAGAAAATGTACAATACAATGCCTTATGTTTCATCTTCAACCGTCATTGTCCTACATTTTGCTAAAATATTTGCAGAAAATTCATTCCAGATAGACCCTTTATCTCATGCTATGGAGCTAGTTACAGTTATAGAGTTTACGGCTTAATAGTTTATAAGTTTTTAGGTAATTTGCGCGGAATACATTTGTTATTGAGGAGACCGCGACTTTTGAATCTTGAAAAGAATTTTTCACATGAGCCCGAACTAGGCTCCCTAGAACCGACATCCCAAGTTAGCTTCAGCCTTTATCTGTTTACATATATACAGGCTGACGCATTTCTACGGTAACGCTCAATATATCCGTTATTATACAAGATAAGAGAAAACATGTATGCGTTAATTATAGAGTGTCTTGAGCTGCATCTTATCAAATTATTTTGACAATCACAGGCTGGTCCATATCGTTGGTTATACAAAATTTTCCTTTTTAGTTAATTTTCGTAGAAAAAAATTACTAAGGAGAAGATGGCGACTTTATAATTTTGAAAAAAATATTTTAAACGAGTGCGAACTAGGCCCCTTAGAACACATATCCAGGATTTTTTGGAGGTCGAAAAGCTTTTTGTGAATAAATATATTTTGGCAGATGCGTAAATACCTCGAAGAGGTTTGCTGGGCAGGAAAATTGGACCAGCTTTGTCGGGAACATGTTAAGTTTATTTTCGGAAAATTTGTGTACTTTTGCAAACAATGAAGTTATTTTGATGAAATATGGTACGTAACTACATTGTTTATCCTATACAGGGTGTTTACGGAAATCGGGAACAATAGCTATCTTCGTTATTATTTGAGCTACAAAGTCGGTTAAATGGGCAAAGTTGACCAACTGAACATCACGCTTCTGAATATGTCACGGATATCTGGATTACATAACACCTGTCAAATCTGTTGACATAACCTCATTTTTTTTAAATGGAACGATAGGAATATTTTGCGTTCAATCGACTCAGGGCAAGCCATTCTGTACGCACACATAATAGTCTTTTCATCCCAGTACAATATTCCGAAGATAACTTGATCCCAAATGTTGCCAATTGTAGGTGTTTACGGAAATCGGGAACAATAGCTATCTTCGTTATTATTTGAGCTACGAAGTCGGTTAAATGGGCAAAGTTGACCAACTGGACACCCCGCTTCTGAATATGTCATGGATATCTAGATTGCACTACAACTGTCAAATCTGTTGACATAACCTCAATTCTTTTAAATGGAACGATACGAATATTTTGCGTTCAATCGACTCAGGGCAAGCCATTCTATATGCATACATAATATTATTTCCATCCCAGTACAATATTCCGAAGATAACTTGATCCCAAACGTTGCCAATTGTAGGTGTTTACGGGAATCGGGAACAATAGCTATCTTCGTTATTATTTGAGCTACGAAGTCTGTTAAATGGGCAAAGTTGACCAACTGGACACCCCGCTTCTGAATATGTCACGGATATCTAGATTGCACTACAACTGTCAAATCTGTTGACATAACCTCAATTCTTTTAAATAGAACGATACGAATATTTTGCGTCCAATCGACTCAGGGCAAGCCATTCTGCACGCACACATAATAGTCTTTTCATCCCAGTACAATATTCCGAAGATAACTTGATCCCAAATGTTGCCAATTGTAGGTGTTTACGGAAATCGGGAACAATAGCTATCTTCGTTATTATTTGAGCTACAAAGTCGGCTAAATGGGCAAAGTTGACCAACTGAACATCACGCTTCTGAATATGTCACGGATATCTAGATTGCACTACAACTTTCAAATATGTTGACATAACCCCAATTCTTTTAAATAGAACGATATGAATATTTTGCGTTCAATCGACTCAGGGCAAGCCATTCTATATGCATACATAATAGCATTTCCATTTAAGCGACTTCGTAGCTCAAATAATAACGAAGATAGCTATTATTCCCGATTTCCGTAAACACCTACAATTGGCAACGTTTGGGATCAAGTTATCTTCGGAATATTGTACTGGGATGAAAAGACTATTATCCGTACGTATAGAAAGGCTTGCCCTGAATCGATTGAACGCAAAATATTCATATCGTTCCATTTAAAAGAATTAAGGTTATGTCAACAGATTTGGCAGGTGTTGTGCAATCTAGATATCTGTGACACATTCAGAAGCGGGGTGTCCAGTTGGTCAACTTTGCCCATTTATCTGACTTCCTAGCTCAAACAATAACGAAGATACCTATTGTTCCCGATTTTCGTAAACACCTACAAGTGGCAACGTTTGGGATCAAGTTATCTTCGGAATATTGTACTGGGATGGAAATACTATTATGTGTGCGTACAGAATGGCTTGCCCTGGGTCGATTGAACGCAAAATATTTGTATCGTTCCATTTAAAAAAATTGAGGTTATGTCAACAGATTTGACAGTTGTAGTGAAATCCAGATATCCGTGACATACTCAGAAGCGTGATGTTCAGTTGGTCAACTTTGCCCATTTAGCCGACTTTGTAGCTCAAATAATAACGAAGATAGCTATTGTTCCCGATTTCCGTAAACACCTACAATTGGCAACGTTTGGGATCAAGTTATCTTCGGAATATTGTACTGGGATGGAAATAATATTATGTGTGCGTATAGAACGGCTTGCCCTGAGTCGATTGAACACAAAATATTCATATCGTGCCATTTAAAAGAATTGAGGTTATGTCAACAGATTTGACAGTTGTAGTGCAATCTAGATATCCGTGACATATTCAGAAGCGGGGTGTCCAATTGGTCAACTTTGCCCATTTAGCCGACTTTGTAGCTCAAATAATAACGAAGATACCTATTGTTCCCGATTTTCGTAAACACCGACAATTGGCAACGTTTGGGATCAAGTTATCTTCGGAATATTGTACTGGGATGGAAATACTATTATGTGTGCGTACAGAATGGCTTGCCCTGAGTCGATTGAATGCAAAATATTCGTATCGTTCCATTTAAAAAAAATGAGGTTATGTCAACAGATTTGACAGTTGTAGTAAAATCCAGATATCCGTAACATATTCAGAAGCGTGATGTTCAGTTGGTCAACTTTGCCCATTTAACCGACTTTGTAGCTCAAATAATAACGAAGATAGCTATTGTTCCCGATTTCCGTAAACACCCTGTATAGGTTATATTGGTAACCAAATTTGTAGACTGCTTCATTAAAAAATATGCATTCTTATTTATACGTTACATTTTTCATTATATTTGCTATTAAAGCATTTTAGTGACAATTCACTACCATAACGCACTTGCTGCGTCTAGACTTTTGATAACATGTGTAGTTTTGGTGGAATTCTATGAGATATGGTTAACTGTGAAAATATCCAAATAAATCAGTTTCAGATATAAAGTTATAAACCCAAATTGGTCATGTGTGTTTTGATTTCATATGGCTAACACAAACAAAAAATTCAGGCAGAAACATGCGGACTGTCTTTTACTGATGGTCCAAATATAACCAGCGGCAATGAAAATCAGTGTGCAAACAAAAGTTTAAACCTTCCGCCGGAAATTAAGCGAACAGGATCGACTTCTGTATATAACGGAATATGGAAACGTTTCCATTTATTGATTAAATAAAAGATTACTCAGCTCTAAGGTTATCTTTTTGTTTGTTTTTCATTTAACCTAATTTATTTCTGTTCCTTTGAAATGTTAATTAAAATCGTAGTTTCCAATAAAATATTACAGCCTATCAGAGCTTGATAGAACGGTTAGTTTCTATATTTTCTGTTCCTAATAGTAAAACTTCCACGCAGAGAGGACTCATTACTTTGATTAACTTGGTTGTTCATTGTGATGGGTCTGGGTGTGTTATGTTACCGCGTTATCGTAGATTGTTGACATTTATATACGTCACTTTTTCATTAGCACCTGAACTTTGGTTTTGGGGTATAGTAAAGTCTCTTTTAGGCGCAATGTATGCCCAGTTTCATGAAAACAATTTTGTAATTTTTGGAGATCATAAGCTTTTTTGGAGAAAAAGTCTAAGTTTTTGGCTGGCAGCTTTTACCATTAGCGCCCTATAGTCGATGTGATAATTCAGGGCTCAAATTTGTATGCAAACTATTTAGGTAAAATTTGCGCATATATATTAAGGAAATTTGAAAAAAATATGCACCAACTTGAACAAAATATGCACAAAAATATCGATATATGCGATGCATAAATAATCATAGTACACCAATAAAACAAGTTTTTAAAGGTCTAAGCTATTAATTTTATTCACATTCAATACCACATAGGACCCTAATTATATTATTAATTAATTATTCATTAATATTATTATTGCAATTATTACATTAACAGATATTATTAAGTGTCGCTCTAAATTATCTATTTTGAAAGATTGCCTTCTCTCAGTAAGTTTTCGTACGAAGAAAAACTCCGTTCTACGTCGATTGAGGTAATTGAAGCGTATTTTAAGCTTGACAATATGGTAGAGTCTACATTGTTTAAATGGTCTGAAACATCTCTATCCAGAGCTTTTGCAATCTGGGTTAACTTGGTAAAACCCTCATATTTGTGAGTGTTTCTGATAATTTTTTTAAATTTTTAAATAGTTTCTTTGAAATATTCTATTAATTTAACTGATTCAGTTAGCAAAACATTTTGCTGCTGAATTTTTTTATAGTTTCTGTAACTATTTTGTAATTACTGTTTATAAAACATAATTGCTGGCTCAATTTGGAGCCCTTTAAAATAATTTTTGCTTTATTGACTAACGCACCTGCTTTATCTGCAAATTCAAGCATTACCTCCGTGATTTCTCTAAACTGTTCAAAATAAAATAAGGCAGCCTCAATCCAGATTCCCCATTGCGTGATTACAGGTCTAGGAGGTAATGGTACCCCAGGCAGAACCCCTCTATATTTTTGAACTCTTAAAGCAGCTTTGACGAACACCTTTTTCATATTATTAATAAATTCATTGACTAAAGGAAATTGCTGTCTAATTCCTTCTGCTACTGTGTTTAATCCGTGAGCCAGGCACGTACAATGAATTAAGCTAGGATAAGATATGTTTAAATGAACTCCAAGTTTGACCATATAGGAAGCAGCATCGGTAAGCAGTAATAAAACTTTATCAACTGGTACATCATTTGGTAAAAACACGTTTGCCAGACCCTTTTGAATAAATCTTGTTATAGTAATATTATTTGTTTTTCTAATTCTTTGACTGCAATTAAATAAGGTCTAGATGAATAAATTTCAGTTAAGGTGACTTGAAGACAATGTTATTTAATTTATTCAGTGGAATGTTAGAAGCAACTATTGCCTTGCTAAGTTAATTTTAGAGGTATCCTCTTCTGATTTCTTTGTTTGGTTTTCCAAACATTCGCGTATTGATGCTTGGGATGTATTATTTAAATTTCCTTTCTTTCACAATTTCTTTGATGCAGAGGTGTCTTTCAGTGTTGTTTTATGGGATATTTCTTGCCCTAGAAATCAATATTACTACAGGCATCTACATTTTTTCCGAATAAATAGAAATTTAGCATTGTTTTTATACAATATCCGTGAATTAAGTAATAACAATAAATATGTATATTTTTAATTTGTATTTTAGTAATTATTTTTTAATAACTGCAAGGTATTTTCTAATACTTTATTTAATTTTTTATTTCGATTGAATTTTATAGGTGAGCGGAAAACCCTAGTTCTTACGAATTTTAGATTTTAACAATACCTACAATATGCATTTTGCTATTTATTTCACATTGATGCAAAGTACAAAGAAAGAGCGCCATTACCGACAATCCTTCTAAGTTTGTTTTTATACTCTCACCTACTAGCTACTAGTTTCATTTAGGTATAGACGTACAAACCTAGGAGGCGGTAGATTCCAAGAACCCAGAGGTAGCTCACCCTGTCTAGCGCACTGTCTTATATCTGAGTAAAGCGCTCGACCTATACACTACCAGAAATTTGGAATCTCCTTTCCGCCAGTTACATTTGAACGGCCTGTAAATTTACCTTAGCAGTTGCTTACATTGAAACAAGTATATGGCTTTTGTTATATACGGAAACCTCTAAAAATTGTAAAATATGCAAATAATGCAAAATATATGGAAATATGCAATTTAGGCAAAATACACTAAAATATGTAACTTATGCAAAAAATATGCGAATTGCATATAATCTGAGGCCTGGTGATATTCAATAATAATAATTCTAATTTGTTAAAAAAATGTCGGAGCCAGGACGCTTTACAAGCCGATACCTAGGAACCTACGCTACGAGGGCGCCTCTATAATCATAATAATAATAACAGAGCTGGAAGACATTAACAGACTAAATAGAACCGAACTAAAGAAATATAAGAAGCTACACCCGAAGTCATGCACGGAAAGAATAACTTTGAAAAAGGCTGGTGGATGACGACAGGCAGAGAGCAGGACTTAAGCAGTTCTTCAGAACAATGCAAGCAATATCTAAAGCAGATAAAATATAAACTTTAGTCAATCTCTCGATCATAGACAAATCCACTACAATAATAAAAGCAATACACTACTCAGTGATGAACAACGAACTGACAACAGAAATTACGGAACAAGTAAAGCAGGGAATACCAACACATCGTAACAGTAAGAACTGACTAAACCTCTTTACCATATGCATGCTTTGCACTCATTTATTCAATTGTGATTGTGAATTGGAGTGAAACTGACATCACAAAGAAAGGTCAGACAAATAATGTGTTATTTGTATTGCCTAACCATTTAGTTTAGACACATAAAACTGCTGATATTTATATATCTTCAAGATATTCTGTGACTTTAGCATTTGTTTCTCGCATACGCTGTACTTCATAATCTATCTCCATTAATTTCACTTCAATCTCCTCAAGGTTGTCCCTGTATTTCTGATTAAATTCGCTTAGGAAAAAATCAAAAATAATTTGATTGCACTTTTTATAGAAACGATTGGCTATCCAACAAGCCAAATTTAATATCAAATCTTTGCAGACATATGTACCAGATATAAAGTCGTTTTCAGTCTGCGATCCACCAATATTTACCAAGTATGTGGCTGTTGTAGGTACTAAGTCACCTCCTTCCGGTGGAACATTTGGGTAGCCGGTATTGCGGCCCCCTAGAGGTGATTCTAAGTGGGCTCGTTCGGTTGGAACATTTGGGGTATCGGTATTCCGTGGGTGCAAATGTTCTTTTAACTGACTGTTGTAATAGGCAATAAACTCTTTAGTTTTCTTATTTTCCAACCAATGTCTGAATCTTTTTAGGTAAAGCGGATTACGTAAAATTAAACTCAACTACACAGGCCTAGTAAAAATTTTAAAATTACAAAAAGGATCCAATAAAATAAGATATTGTAGTATTATTGATTTATGTGGGGGAAAATACATTTTCAAATTAGAAAAATAATAAACTGTTTATATTGTTTTTGAAATATCCGTAGTAACAATAACTTATGAGATTTATTTAGAGCTTATTTAAAGAGAAATATACAACCTTGGTATTGTGGCTGCTAAAATCATCTATAACAGCATTGGGTGTGTACATTTTACAGGATTTTGAACCGACGACTTTGAGATTTAAGAGACAACAGCCGCGCAACAAATAAAACAAAAGGAAGGTAGGTAATAATATGTATGTCAGTCACTTTAAGTGGCGACAATTCGGTATTCCATAACGGGTCGGCCGATTTAAAATTTAAACAAAGTACTCAAAAAGCTCCATAGGATGGTATGCTTTATTTTAAGATTCGCTTTTCCATAGCTTACTACGATAACAAATAAGACCCCTAAAATGATTTAAGCATATTAGGCATTTTTTTTACGAAAAAAAATAAATATCTCAATCGATTTAGGCACACCTGTAACTGACAAATCCCAAGTTTCAATATCGTAACTTTTACCGAATGTTCACAAGTTTTGCAAAAAATTAAAAAAATCGACGTTTTGAGAGTGCCCTATGTAAACGCTACTGAGGAAACATACGCTTTCGCAATGTATGACCCAATTTGGATTTTGATCGGACCAGCATCTTAAATTTTGGGAAGACACCACTCTATTATTTCTAAAAGTAGGTTCACAACTTAATTGCCAAACAAACAAACTAAAGTTTGGAGGTGTCTAAGTGAAAGAAACAAAATGCCTGTAAGCCCAAATGTTTGCATACCTTGGAAAATGACGTCGAAAATGTTAAAATGGAATATTCATTATAGTGCCAAGGAAACTATGTAACCGATAGAACTTTCTTGTATAAAATACTATTTAGTGATGAAGCAACCCAGCTAACGGAGTGGTGTCTTCCCAAAATTCAAGGTATTAGTCCGATCAAAATCCAAATTGGATGGTAAATTGTAAGAGGCAATACTCTTGCAAAATTAATGTCTGCTGTGGCATGTTCGACAATCGAATTACAGGACCCTTACTTTTTTTTGAGGAAAACGAATTATGGGACGTTTCAGAATATATATCTGAAGACTGAGACAGGATATGATTTTTCATTTGGATGGTGCTCCTATGCATAACGCAAGAATAGGAAGGGATTGGTTGGAAATGGAATTTCCGGTGAAATGGTTAGGAAGGAACAGTCCCCTTATTAGATGGCCTCGCCGCTCATGTGCCTAACACCCCTTGATTACTTCTTTTGGGGTTTATCAAGATCGTCCAATCAATGTGAACAATTTAAAAGAAACAATTCGTTCCGCGTTGCGGCTTGGGGGGGTCTAATTGAAATCGATACCATTTAAAATTGTTTATTTTTACTCAATACTCATTTTGTTACCGTTCTGTATTAATCTATAAAAAAGTAAGAATTAACTAAATTCTATCGAGTTATTTGAATTGAATTAATTTAAATTAAGCACAATGCACTGTTGCCTGCAAATTAGAAGCAAGAATTGTAAATCGACTTATTTTTAAAACTTCGTCCGGCATGTAGTAACAAAACCTCGAGGCTTTGGTTTTCGATATATCCGTATTTATTATGAACCCTCAGTTTAAGATATACGGATGATATTGTATGAATTGATACAATAAGCGACTCTTAATTAATTGGCAATCTAATATTCGCAAAACACTTAGTAGCGTTTACACAGACCACTCCCAAAAAGTCGATTTTTTTTTCTTTTTTGGCACTCAAGTTGTGAACACTTGGTAAGAGTTATGATATTGAAACTTGGGAATTGCCGGGTATAGATCTACCTAAGTCGATAGAGATATTTGGGTTTTTTTTCGTAAAAAAATACCTAATCCCCTTCAGTCATTTTTGGGATCATATTTGTTATCGTTGTAGGCTATAGAAAAAGCGTTAAAAAGAAAAAAAAAATGAAAACCGGCGGCCCGTTATGAAACAATGAATTGTTGCCACTTCAACTGAAACACAATATATATATATATATATATATATATATATATATATATATATATATATATATATATATATATATATATATATATATATATATATATATATATATATATATATATACATATATATATATATATATATATATATATATATATATATATATATATATATATACATATATATATATATATATATATATATATATATATATATATATATATACATATATATATATATATATATATATATATATATATATATATATATATATATATTTATTGTTATGTTCTACGGGGTTCTGGATTTGTTGACTAACAAAACGCAGCTTTTCAAACTACTAATTTATTATAACCAACTATTTTCCAACACCAGTATCAACTAAAATATTTCTCTCTATTACTAAATGTACATAGAACTATATTCCACTATTCGCCTTCTATGATCGCTTCTTATACACCAACACTTACTGGTGACTCTCTTAATACTCTATGATCACTTATTCTACACCACACTGACCTAATACTGAACTGACTGACTCTATGCACCGTTCGTCTATTTATACTCTCCATAGAGATTCTAGATCTTCTACACTTTTCTACACCTGTCACTTCTGGTCCCTTCTAGAGATATAATTCCAGAGTGTTAGCTCTTACCAACACAGTTTATAACCGACATCTGACCATAGGAGTAACAAAATCCATAAAGTTAATTCTCATAGACAAATGTGACTATATATATATATATATATATATATATATATATATATATATATATATATATATATATATATATATATATATATATATATATATATATATATATATATATATATATACCAAAATTTAGCTCTATAGCTTTAAATTTAAAAAAAGTTATAAGCATTTAAAAAAGAGATATTTGATCAAACGATGTCAAATTGCCAAAATAATATATGTGATAAGTTTATTACTTATTACAGACGAAGATTAAGTGTTTGTTGGTGCAGAAGTGTAAACGAGTACCAAAAAAATGCTTTAATTTTTTTCTTTTGGAAACGTCAAACTGCGATTTCATTTCACTAAAATATTTGCAAATATTTTTTTTGGAAATAGTCCTATTCTGCGGTGATACATGTATAGCAGCAGTTTAAATAATAGATCTTGTGATTTGAATGTGTTATATTTTATATTTAACTAAATAAACTTTAAACAATTTTAAACAATTCCCTTCTTTAGTCAATAAATCGATAAGCGGACGAACATTATACATTGATTGTTCTTGCCCTTACTTGGTGAAATTGGTTCATACTACATACATACTTGGAGACTACTTCTCTGGCTTCACTTTTGGGTTTCGTTTTGGTAAGTGAAGGACGTAGCCAGCGAGTAAGCTAACTGGAACAAATCCTTTTAAATTCTAGATGTTCTAGGATGTTACAGAGACGTTGAAGAACATCTTACAACATCTAGAGTCTCCAAGTCTGTATGTAGAAATATATACAACTAGTAGTAATAGTTTGGAGTCAGCAAGTGCCCTATAGTAGCTCATTTTCATCAACATTCTTTCAAATTTTAAGAAACTAATTTTCTCTCAATCAATATAATCCAATTTTGCTATCTAACAAAACTTTATAAAGGCAACATGTGAGTGAAATTTCATTAAACCAAATTCACTGTGCTTGGAGATACAATTGTTTTACTTTTAGATGATTTTTCTGTGAAAGATTTATATGAAAATTCGCTACCATAACTCACTTGCCGCGTCCAGACTTTTCTTGTTGTTTTCAGTACCACCCATGCTTCTCTAGTTACCAGCCAGATCTAAATTCAAACTGATCTTTATCCAGGCTTACTAATTTTTGAACAAGCTCATAAACAGGAAATTTAAACTAACAGAGCCACTGCCATGTATTTATATTCATCTTAGCGTTAACGCAAAGCTCGCTTCCTTTTTAAATTATTCTCATTATTACCAAAAGAAACACAATGGCCTAATCAAATTTTCAATTACCGACCATTTTCGCACGGCGTCTTAATAAAATTACGTACCAACACACTCCGAAGATAGTGAAGACAAATTCCAACTTGGCAAATCAAAATTACAAATTGCACAGCTTTAATAAATAATTCCGCACGCGTTTCATTTACTTTGAGGGTCTCGTCATTACGTTCACAGCACTCTGCTTTTAGACAAAAACAAAGGCCTGTCGAAATATAATTTGCATAAACACAACTGCGGTTTCCTTAAAAATAATAGCGCTATCCGTTTGTAGTCCATCCAACGGAGCCTGTTGTGCGAAAACGTATTACGTTAGAAGGGCTGTGATTACAAGGTGCCAACAGTAATTTGCATAACACATGATATGAAAGTGTCTACTGTATGTCTGTACGTGAAAAAGTCTGGACGCAGCAAGTGCGTTATGGTACCAAGTTTCCATAGACATATTTCAAATCACGGAATGACAAAATAATTAATTTCGGAAGTTTGTTTATAAGAACTTTTTTTTGGAAAAAACGGTTTGGGTGGGTTGACTAATGGACTCATGTGCTTACATGAGTGGTGATTAACGTATGATTAACTGTTGTGTCTTAGAATACCATAAATCGGACACACAGATAATAACTATAATGTTTTACTTTTTAATAACAAGACTGATACACAACATGTTGACAACTAATTCTGTATAATTATATCTGTCAGTCTTATTGATTATCTTTTCTGTTTCTGTGGTTACAACAGTACTCCCCCACTAAATTTAAGACACAGGAGTTGAAAAAGAAGAGAACAAAAATAAGTTCGTTGTTTCAGGAAATGTCTAGCGGAGCTGCACTTTACATTACAACACTTTATAGTCTCTTAAGTATGTGGGAAGTTTTTGTTTCGTACAGAACGACGTGGCACAGCCCCTGGTTGGTTTTCCGTTGCTGCCTGTGTTGCTACTGGTATGTCTGGAACCACCGGCTCTGGAATGACTGGCTCTGCACTTGTTTCTGGACTTGGGATATCCGGTATATTGAACGTGACATTCTTATGCCTAGTTTGGGTACTACGATCAGGTTGATTGTGAGACTGAGTTACCTGTGTAGAGACCAACTGATTAATACGACGTTTCAGGATGCGCCCAGAATCTAGTTCAACAAGATAATGGCAGGAACCCAATCGTCGAAAGATAGTACCAAACTGCCATGTCTCTGAATTGTTAACGTACATACGGGCCTGAACTCTCTCCCCCACCAATAGTGAACGTATCCGGCCAAAAAAAAAGCACTTTTCTTGTTGCTGCTGTGAAAACTGGGAAATATAGCATTTAATTGTATCCTGATTTTTCTGTCGAGGTAAAGTTCTGCTGGAGATCGCCCACATGCGAGCGGGTAGCGCGATATCTGAACAACATTTTTCTTATATTGTCGGTTATAGTACCAGATTCATTTGCAATAGATTTGAGACGTTGCTTGAAGGTCTGAACATTACGTTCAGCTAGACCGTTTGTGGCTGGATATCCTGGTGCTATTAGTTTCTGACAGATTCCGTGACTTGAACAGTAAGTTTTGAACACTTCACTAGTGAAAATTGAGAGCAGTGTCGGAGACCATTACATTAGGATATCCGTGGAATGCAAAAATGTCGTTCAGAATATGGATCGATGAATCAGTATTGGGTGCATTCTTCAAGGCACGAATTTCTGCCCACTTTGATTTAGCATCCATATATATATATATATATATATATATATATATATATATATATATATATATATATATATATATATATATATATATATATATATATATATATATATATATATATATATATATATATATATATATATATATATAAGGAAGTGATGGCCTTCGAATGGCCCAGCATAATCTATATGAATACGCTCCCAATTATTCTGTGGATTCTCCCATGGGTGTACCTCTACTTTTACAGTTTTTTTTCCGGAGTTTCGCACTCTCTTCGCAGCTTCTTACCAGATGCTCGATGTCGTGGTCAATTCCTTCCCAATGGACGTAACACCTGGCTAACTGTTTCATTTTGGTTATGCCGATATGTGTAGAATGTAGTTTATTTAAAATGGAGTCTCTTAAGCACTGTGAGATATCAATTCAATCCTGTCGAAACAATATGCCGTTTGAAATTGTGAATGGTGAATCTTCTGGTGTATTTTGAAGTTGCTTTATGAGCCGTTGTAATATTATGTCTTTCGCAGTTTCTTTAGCAATAACATATGCGGTGACAATAACGCTAGAAATACTGAAAAGAGATTCTGCATTCACTATACTAACTTCCTCATTTATTATGATATCATATGACTTGAATTTCTGGAAAACGGGTGCTCTCAACTAAGGGAGGATTATGAATTAGCAGGTAACTTTCAGTTTGTAAATAGCTTAAATAGATTCGTTATCTACCAAAATATCACAGAAGGGTCTAATTGAAATAGTTTAGTCAACTGAAGAACAATAGCTATTGAAACAGAAATTTAAGACGTTGCTACATACACTTGTATTGTCCATAACCCACATTCGTTTTATATTCTTTGTTTGAAATCACAAATTTTGACGTTTGAAATTATGACTTTAAGGTTTTTAGAAGAAAAAACATCATTTTAAAGTATTTTTAGTACTTATTGATCTTTTTGCACATTATTTGGTCGTGTTTCTGAGCTGACGTGACCTTTTCGAAAAACGTTTGTTCTTGTCTCTTTTTCTTTTAACTTAAACATACGAATATGAAAAATTTGCTAGAAAAATAAAGAATGTACTTTGAGGATGATATATGAGCTATAGTGTTAGAAAATATAAACTAATTTACATACGATTTAAAAACTAGTGTCTTTAACTTTCGCTTGCGAAAACAAGTCGATGTTTTCATTAAGCAGGAAGTATATGTTTACGAGGGTTTATTTCTTTCTAGTTGGCTTTATTCATTTTTATTGACCAGAAGAATATTGTCATACCATATTAACAACAAGAAGATTTGTATGTCGAAAACTCAAAGTATAATCAAAAAATAATATTAGTATTATGGCTAATATTATTATCGACTTTATCCTCAAGGGCTTTCACACTCCCTCAAAGGGGAACATTCACTCAGATATGAAAGAGACTGAGTTCAGATGGAACCGTTTCCAAGTTATGGGGCCCTGAACGACAACGCGACACATCCCCATTTCCCAGGAATCTTCGCACGGAGTGGGCAGTCGCAAGTATTACCGCCTTCTGCATAACCTTATAAAGATGCTCTCAAAGATCCAGTATCTTAATGTTCTCTCAAAGATTCTTAGGAACCACACCAGTTGATGACATGACTATTGGAATCACTCCGAAACTATCTGCCCTCCCCTGTCTCTTTACTTGTATCTCGAGGTCTCTGTACTTAATGATCTTCTCGTTGTACTTTATCTCTAGATTATTAGTATTGGAAATGGCCACATCAATCAGCGTCACTTGGTTGCAGGACTTATCCACTATTATTATATCTGGCCTGTTGTGGGCAACTCGTTGGTCTGTAAGCACAGTCCGACCTCAGTACAACCTGTATCCTGAGTTCTCTAGAACAGGCTCAGGAGTGTATCTATAGTAGGGCATCTTACCAAGATTTAAAAGTCCCAGTTTCAGAGCCAGTTCTTGATTAAGTATTTTGGTAACTGCGTGGTGCTTCTCTTTATACTCTGTTGCAGCAAACGCTTGGTAACCTCCTGTGACGTGCTGGATAGTCTCTGATGACTGACACCCAAATCTACATTTGTCGTCTTGGACCGAATGATCTCCAATCATATACTTTAGGTAGTCTCTTGTTGGGATGCCCTGGTCTTGTGTGGCCAGCAAAATCCCCCCTGTCTCTGGAAACATCTGTCTGGACACCAACCAGTAGTTCGACGCCAGTTTTTTTTCATTCAGATATCGCCCATGAAGAGGCTTCTGCATCCAAGATTGCAGCTTGTCCTGGTCAGTCCAATGGTGGCTTTTTATTTCACTTTCTTTTAATTGTAGCGGTGTTGAATCATCTGCCTCGCATATGGCACGGTGTAGTTCAGAAGTAAGCGCCTGCTGATGGAAATATGTACGCAGGTTCACTATCTGCTGGTCCAACTGTTCATCAATATCCAAGACTCCTCTTCCACCTTGGTGTCTGGGTAGGGTTACTCGCTCGATAGCACTACGGGGCAGATGCTTTTTGGATTTTGTTAGGAGTGTTCGCCCCTTCCGTTGTAGATTTTCGATGTCCGTTTTACTCCAGTTCACAATCCCAAATGAGTAGCTAAGTGCAGAACAGGCATATGTATTCATAGCTTTAGTCAGGTTCTTGCTGTTAAGATGTGATCGCACCACCTTCTTTACTCGTTTCGTAAACTCATTTTTCAGATCGTTCTTCATTACCGAGTGGTTTATTTTCCTCGCTTGCTGTATTCCCAGGTATTTTTTACACTCTTTTAGATCCATCGAGGCAATTTGCTGGCCGTTCTGCATTTCATATACACCTGATTTGTATTTTCCCTCTGGCTACACATAAGGTGCGACATTTGTCGAGCCCAAACTGTATGTCAATATCTCTGGAAAACCCTTCCACGATTATAAGGGGTTGTTTCAAGTGGTTCCTTGTGGAGGCCATCAGCTTAAGATTATCAATATACAACAGATGATTTAGCCTCATTTGCTCCCTGCCATTGCTTTTGATACTGAAGCCATACCTGGTGGAGTTCAGACGGTTTGATAGTGGATTCAATGTGGGGCAGAACCATAATGGGCTTAGCCAGTCGCCTTGAAACATAACTCTTCTAATTGGTATTGTGCTGGTTACGATGTTGTAGCCCGTTTTGTACCCGTAACTGAATCTTTGTTCTCCAGGTAGATATTGTGTGTTCAAGGAACCTCGGGATGTAAGTATCGATCTTATACATCTTCAGCACACTTATGAGCCATTCGTGTGGAACTGAATCAAACGCCTTTTTATAATCCACGTAGGCAGCAAAGAGATTTCCTCGTCCATTGTACGCTTGATTGCACAAAACCGAATCTATTATTAGCTGTTCTTTGCACACCATAGATCCTTTGGCACACGCTTTTTGCTGCCGCGAATAAATGTTGTTTCGTTCGCAGTCCGCATATTTGCGTTTCTCAAGGCAGGATGTGATCAACTTACATAAGGTCGGAAGACAAGTTATTGGCCGGTATCTGCCGGGGTCTGCAGAACAATGCTGGTGCTTTGGCAGAAGATACGTGTCTCCTTGTGTAAAAAACAATATCTTCTTTGGGTCAAGTATAACATCATTTATTAACACCGCCAATAAATGATGTGTGCACACAAATTTAATCAGTCAAAAGTTTTGCACGCCATCAGGGCCGGGTGCCTTCCAATTATGAAGCTCTGTAATAACCTCGGTAAACGGCGCATGATGCATTTGTTCATAACCCTGACAAGGTCGGTGTTCTACGTTAACCCAGCTGGCGCCAATATTGCACGAGGCTGTTGTGGCTAGTTGTCTTTGCCAGAACTCTTCAATTTGTTCCTTATTTGGAAGAGTATCGGTGGCTGCATTCCTAGCTGAATTAAGCTGACGGTAGAAAGTCCTTTCAGAGCGTTCAAACATTGTATTGTCGCACTTTCTATTGTTGCTTGCTTTATATCTCCTCAACCGTCTTGCATATACAGAAAGCTTCTGTCTTAAGGTGTCCAAACATTCTTGTGCATTGTGATTGACTGGGTCTTGTGGCGAGTGTTGTCAAATACAATAAAGGTACTTGCCGAGTTTCATCCAAATCGCTTAATTATTTTTTGAGTTATCGGTTGGATATATATATATATATATATATATATATATATATATATATATATATATATATATATATATATATATATATATATATATATATACATAAACATAAAAATTGAAACTGACCGCGGATATGGGTTCTAAGGGTCCTAGTTTGCGCTCATTTGAAAAAATGTTTGCAAAGTCTCACCATCGATACCTCCCTGTTAATGTTTTTTTTAATAAAAATTAACTAAAAACTATAATTAATACATCAAGAATAAATCACATAAATCAGCAAACTCTTGTCAACCCACCAAGAAAGGTAAAGTAGAACCATAAAATTAGTAAACTAAGATTAAATCAAATAAATCAGAAAACTATTGTTAACAAGAAAGGAAGAGAGCAAACAAAAACTCCAAAACACGAAAACAACAACGAAATGCCGATATTTTATTGGTTAGGTATCCTAGGGTTAACCTTTCGCTGGACGCGCTCGATTGATAATTTTAAAATTAAGAGCTGTATACTGAATGCTAACAGAAATTTGTTAGCAATTGTTGTCGATCACTGACAAGTTGCTTCACTTTAAAGGAAAATCGAGCGGTGTGCATTATCAATTTAGTTTTTGCCTAAATGTCTCCGTGAAAACTCTCTACTCTGTGTAGATAGTGTATCTTTTTTCAACCTACAATAACTAAGAGAATTTCAGATCACTATGTTAATATATACAAGCTTTATAAATGCGCCAAAAGTTAATGACACAAGGAGTTGAGTAAAAAAGAGCAAATTTGCATAGTAAATGACGTTAGGATTGCTTTGCTAACTTGAGCAAACACCCTCTTGTGTGGGCGATACAAGGGCTCTGAAGTTATGGTGCAACGTAGATGGGTTTGATGGCAATTAGGTGCTGTGATACAGACTTAATGAATTGTAGCTAAAGTAGGGAGACGGGTTTGGATTCGAGTGATTGAGATTGTCTAAGTGAATATTGTAACCTGTGATGAGCACTGACAAGTACACTTGGAGGACCCAAATCACCACAACACATTTTTAAAAAGACCTGACGGTCGTTTCACTAACCAAGTTAGCGTCATCAGAAGAAGAAAACAAACAAAGTTTATTTCGGATTTCTCTCTTTTAAACGTTGTTGATTCCGTCAACATTTTCTTTGTTTTCTGTTTTGTGCGTACGTAAAAAAATGGCCAGCCTGAATTTTTTAGTAAATCGGTTAATTAATTTTCCTTTAAACAAAAGTAGATATACCAAAGAATTAAATTATATCAAGAACGTGGCCGAATATAACGGATACACTGCTTGCCTAGTGGAAAAATTAATCAACAAACAGAAAACAAAGAAAATGTTGACGGAATCAACAACGTTTAAAAGAGAGAAATCCGAAATAAACTTTGTTTGCTTACCATTTGAACCTCGAATCACGAGGGGTCTAGATAGAATTTTTCAAAAAGACAACTTGCAGCTAACATTTTCGACAAAAAATACCTTAAAAAACTTGCTAGGTAACCCAAAAGACAAGGATAGCACGGAGAAAATGTCGGGAATTTATGAAATAAGCTGTAAAGATTGTAATCTTAAGTACGTCGGGCAAACAAAAAGATTGATTGATTCAAATAAAACTTAGCCCAATTACGTTACGGTACTATAGATAGATCTACTGTCGCCCGACATATTTGGGTTAATAATCATCAGGTTAATGAAGATAATCTGAAATTAATAAAAAATGTTAGAAAACCAGGATAGCTAAATTGCTTCGAATATATATATATATATATATATATATATATATATATATATATATATATATATATATATATATATATATATATATATATATATATTGCGAAGTATAGTTACAACAAAAATTGTATGAACGTGGCACCACCGCCGATTACGAACCACCTGATCGATTGCTTCGCTAAATAAAAATTCCCACGTTTTTAGCACGTCGTAGAGATAACATAATAATACAGGTAGTTCCGACAAAGCAAACTATGTTAATGTAGGTGTCGTTGAACCTTTCCAAAATTACTAAACATGGACACATTTTAGATAAGTTAGTAGGGACAGTGCAGACCTCGTCCCACGATAAAAATACAATACACTGCAGAATTTGCCTGCCTTTATTTTCCCATCTCAGTTCGGTCCCTTTACCTAAGATCCGGTATATAAGGTGATGTTAGTTTTTAAAATAGTTAGAATTTTTCATCCTCTGATGACGCTAACTTGGTTAGTGAAACGATCGTCAGGTCTTTTTTAAAATGTGTTGTGGTGATTTGGGTTCTCCAAATGTACTTGTGATTGAGATTGTACGAGAAGAAATTTTTGTTTTTGTCGAATAACTTTATCAAGTGTCATTTTTTTCTCGTTAGAAACCTCAAGATATATCCCGGCCTCTCTGTAATAATTATTCAAGTGTAGTTAGCTGATTAAAATAATACATGAGATTTTCTGAACAAGGCGAAGATCAGGTATTGTGCGGTTAACACATTTTAGTGAATTTTCTTTAAAAAAGTCACTAATGAAGAGATGCCGACTTTTAAATGTTGAAAAAATTTCTTCAAATGAGCGCTAATTAGGCCCCCTAGGAGTTCGTTGGGCAGGAAAATCGGCCCAGATTTTTCGGAATAATTTGTGTTTTCTGTCTAAAAAAAATGTATATCTCCGGAAATAACAAAGTAAGGGCAACAGAATTATAGATAAATTACCTACCAAAATTAAGCTCTGTAAGTTAAAAGAAAAAGTTAGAGGTATTTAAAGAAAAAAAATGAGGGTTTCCTTAAAACGTCAAAGTCGTGATGTAAAACATCAAAATTGGAAACACTTAGGCAAAGAATTTGAAACTAATACGGGCTATGGAAAGAAAATGTCTTAAGAAGAATGTTTTGCAAACCCTGAAGTCTTAGCTTTAACCACCATTGTCCTATATTTTACTAAAATGTTTCCAGAAAATTCATTTCAAATAGACCCTTTCTCTGATGCTTTGGCAGTAATCTTAGCTATAGAGTTTATCGTTTAATGGTATATAATTTTTGTCGGATTTCCGTAAAAATCAATAAAGCTAAAGCTATCCGTTATTATACAAGATACGAAAAAAATTGTATATTAATTATAGGCTGTGTTGAGCTACATCATAAAAAATATTTCTACAATCACAGGCTGACCCATAAATCGTTGGTGATCCAAATTTCCTTTTTTTTTTTAATAGAACATGCCTTATGTTATTGCATTTTGGAATTTTCCGTCGAAATATAATGCATGTTTGTAAGAAAAGAAATTGTGGACGCACCAAGTCGCACTTCCTTAGAAATTTATAAATGGCCTGAAAAATGAAGTGACTTGACGATTAATGAATTGGTGATTAAAATTGAACGTACCGATATAGAAAATGGTTGACATATTAAGAGAAGGGTAACGAAAATGTTCTGAAATGTCAATTTTCACCAAATCACCCCCCATTCATTCCCTACCCCCTGAAGCGATTTAACCCAAAAACAATCCGAACCGTTCGTATACCAAATTTGAAGACGATATCTCAATTCGTTCTGAAGTTATCGTGGCTACAAACAGACAGACATACAGACCGACAGACCAATAGACAAGAAAAAATGTCGTTCCCAGATCATGTTTTCTATATGTTTTGGCACTTTTTACGACGTTTAAGCGAGAAAAAAAAATGTTTTTACGGCGTTTAAGCAAAAAAAATGATTGTAATTTTTGTCGCCGATGCAATACTTCTTGTTTCCATAGAAATCTTTTTTTTTTGTAAAATCTTGGTAATTAATAATAAATATTTAATAAGTTGTTGTTAAAAAAGAGTTTTCGGAGTTTCGCAAAAAAAAGTGTATATTTTCATGTAATTTTTTGTGTATAATCTTTTGGTTAATAATTATGTCTTGACAGATGTGTAAATAGCTTAAAGAGATTTGTTGGCCAGTAAATGGGACCGTTTTTTTTTCGGAAACATTTTAAGTTTATTTTTGGGAAATTTTTGTTCTTTTTCAAACAATAATGTTACCTTGATGAAATATGGTACATTGTCTCTACTATATATGTTATACTGGTAACCAAATTTGATGGCTGCGTTCATTAAAAAAGACATATTTGCTATTAAAAAATTTTGATAAAAATTCACTGTCATGACACACTTGCTGCAACCACACGTTTGTTTCTCAGTGCACGTATTCAAGCGATCAATAAAAGAATTTATAAAAAAACTTAAAACATCAGATTTGTAGTAAACAAAGTACGGAAAATGTTTCAGTTAGGTCCTGTGTGCTTGGGACGCCCTAATTAATTCTGAACTGTCTACACATGGTGCAGCGATTTCAGCATTATCGACGCTTTTTACTAAGGCGTATATTAGAAATTTTTAATTGGATTTAAAATACAATTTATACGTGCAGTTTTATGCAATAATCGTTAAATTGTTTCGAACTCATACCACGTTTATCTGTATTAGATACGTAAATCGTAGCGACCTACGTACCTCTTAGAGTTACACGAAAATGGGACCAAGCTATAAACACTTAACTTGTTTGTAAATAAAGTAATTGTGTGCGATATTTTTTTTTTTGCATTCAGCGTTGATTTGTATTTACATATCTAAAATTGAGGAACATTACTGATTTTGTTACTTAAATAGCGACTGTAGGCTTAGTACTTTACGCGTCGATGCAAGGGGTAGCTCAGAAAGCGTCACAAAATAGTGGCGAAACTTCAGCTGGTTAATACCTTCCCAGTTTCCCATTAAGAGCGAAAGAGTGGTGAGAGATTTGGTTTTGTTAGACCAAAAGCGTGCATTAAGGTAAAAGCTTTTGCTGCAGAATATGGTGCTAAGTTATAAAAAAAGATCTCTGGACGCAGCAATTGCGTTATGGTAGCGAATTTTCTTTAAAATATTTTTAATAGTAAATGTCTTTATTTGATGAAAGCAGCCATTAAACTTGGTTGCCTATATAGTAGAAACAATGTACTATATTTCATCGAAATAAATTTATTGTTTGAAAATAGATAAATATTTGTCAAAAGTCTGGATGCAGCAGATGTGTTATGGAAGTGAATTTCCATAAAAATGTTTTTAATAGCAATTGCGAGCAGGCATCAATCTGATTATAGGTATAGCCTATGTAGTAGAAACAATGTACTATATTTTATCAAAATTACTTATGGTTTGAAAATATACAAAAACTGCTTGAAGGCTGTCTATTTGAAGCCATATCCCCATTAAACCCTGCCTACGCCGCACAGCATCACTATTTGCCGCAGGTCACGTAACTTCCTTGGGGGGTATGAACAAGAAGTTTTTCTTGTAGTTTATGCAACGAGGGTGGTTGTATGCACACGAGGGGGGTAATGCCTACGACGAAGCATCCCCCCCCCACGCTTCGGCTTGTGGCAGGGGTTGGAGGGTGGCTGCTTCGTCGTGGGGATTTTCCTTCCCCCTCGCGTGCATACAACCACCATCGCTGCATATACCACAAGAAAAATGTCTTGTTCCTACCAGCCAAGGAAGTTACGGCACCTGAGTGGATAGGGGTGCTGTGCGGGGTAGTCAGGGTTTAAGGGAGATATGGCTTCAGGATATGAAAAAGACAGCTTTTAAGCCCGTTTTATTCGAAAGTTCCGCTCATATTTCCTTTTTACTACCTACCCCGCCCAGGACCCCTACTCACTCCTGGTCCCGTAACTTTCTTGAAGGTGGTGTAAACGAGAATTTTTTCTTGGGGGTTTGTGGATCCAGGGGGGAGGGGGCTAGGCAGGTTTCTGAAAACAGTTTTTTGAAAAGCGTTCGGGAGCTAAACTGCAAATTTACCGAAAATTCGCTACCAAAACGCACTTACTGCGTCCAGATTTTTTCTTACAAACGCATCTTATTTCGATAAAAAAATGCAAAAATGCATTAACGAATTTGTTCTACGAAAATTAGCTAATAAAAAATTATACACCCCTACTCACTCCTGGTCCCGTAACTTCCTTGGGGGTGTGAACAAGAAATTTTTCTTGGAGTTTGTGGATCAGGGGGGGGGGTGCTGGGCAGGTTTCTGAAAACAGTTTTTTGAAAAGCGTTCGGGAGCTAAACTGCAAATTTACCGAAAATTCGTTACCAAAACCCACTTACTGCGTCCAAATTTTTTCTTACAAACGCATCATATTTCTATAGAAATGCAAAAATGCATTAACGAATTTGTTCTACGAAAATTAGCTTAAAAACAATTATAGACCGTTACACCATAAACTTCACTAAACCTACAGCGAAAGCATCAACTTAATTAAACCGACAGCCAAAACATCAGAGAAAGGGTCTATTTGAAATGAATTATCTGTAAATATTTTAGTAAAATGAATGGCAATGACGGTTGAATCTGAAACTGAAGGGTTCGCAGAACACTCTTCTTGCAACATTTTCTTTTCAAAATCCGTATTTGTTTCACGTTCTTTGCCCAAACATTGTCAATTTTGACGTTTAAAATTGCGAGTTTGCGAAATTTGTTTCTTTAACTGCCCATAACTTCTTTGTGTTTAAAGATAGAGACCTAAACTTTGGTACATAGTTCTTTATAATACAAACACGCGTACCAAATTTGGTTGCCCTTACTTTGTTATTTCCGGAGATATGAATTTTTTTATAAAGAAAACACAAAATTTTCCGAGAAAACCTGGTCCGATTTTCCTGGCTAACGAACTTATCCAAGCTACTTGCAAAAGGAAGATACTCGCCAAATTTGATCAAGATTGGTCCATTATTTTTTGAGTTATCGGTCGTATATATATATATATATATATATATATATATATATATATATATATATATATATATATATATACATATATATATATATATATATATATATATATATATATATATATATATATATATATATATATATATATATATATATATATATATAAACACAGATCTCCTCATTAGCGATTTTTTTTAATTCGCTAAAAACTATCATAATTCAACTTCGAGGTGCGCATTAAACGAAAACGCCCATTTGAAAATAGCTTATTGTGCCGAATGCTTCCACTGACTGTTTAAGTATTCCACATTACGCCTGCAGACAAATCGTTTTGTTTCTATGACCGATTGCATTGCAGATGTTGGTCACAGGCTTAAACTTCCCATCACAGTTTCTCATTTGCATGAATATTGAAAAGTCTTTCAATCTGTACACGAACCGATGGATACTCCGGAGTGATTTATGTAACGTCATTCAATCAGCATCCTTGACCGACGGTTCGTAATCCTGTAGGATTTAGAATCGATAATCTATATGCAACACTCGTGTATTCGTTACCGAGGGGATTCAGCTGAGTTCTTTAAGCAATGTTATGTGAAAAATTTAATAGAATATAGATGCTATCGCATCTTTTAAACCCTTTTGCATACACAAGGAAATTATACATTTGTCTAAGCGCAATTTAATATCATTATTAAGTAAAATTCATTAAACATCTTTACCAGGCAAATCGTGCGAAATGATACAAAGTGTGTTTTATTTGGATCAGAAAATACAGAGTCGCAAAAACGTATTTCATTCATTGTCATAAGAAATGCGCTAATAAGCCAATTTTTCGTTAAAAAAAAACTAAAAAACAAAACCAAACGTTCAAAAATGTTTTTTCAGTTAAGTAAGTGTTCAAATTGTTGTCCACCAGCTTCCATACAAAAGTACAAATTTTGTTCAAAACGAGCTCTGACATTCTGGAGCATTTGTGGAGTTATTAGACGGCATTCTTCAACAATGCGTCGTCGTAATTCTTCCAGAGACTCCGGTTCTGTTGCGTAAATTCTACTCTTTAAATGGCCCCAAAGAAATAAGTCTAAAGGAGTTAAATTCGTTGATCTAGGGGGCCACTCAATAGCACGTCTACTCCCAATCCATTGTCCTGGAAACTCTCTGTTTAAAAACTCCCTAACACGTTGTGAAAAATGCGGAGGAGCTTCATCTTGTTGAAACACTAATTGATTTTCTTGATAGCGATCATCATTTTCAACAATGTCAATTAATAGACGGTAAACGATATCTTCTGGTAACTCCAAATACGTTTCGCCACTCAAATTGCCATTACGAAAAATTGGTCCGATTAAACAGTCTCCAAAAATGTCAGTCGAGACATTCAATTTCTGTGGAATTTGAGTGTGGACTTCGTGAAAATTTCGTGGATTATTATCGGCCCAATAACGACAATTATGACGATTGACTGTAGAGTTTAATAAAAACGTACACTCGTCTGCAAAACAGATATTGAACAGAAAGTTGCCGTTATCAGCTATTCGTGCAGTCATAACTTCACAAAACTCAAGCCGCCGATCAAAATCATCTTCATTCAGTTGTTGTACAAGATGAATTTTATACGGGTGAAATTGATGATGCTTCAATATTCGCTGAATAGTTCTTCTTTTGATGTTTGAAACAGTGGCCAATTTTCTCGTGCTCAAAGTTGGGTCTGCAGCAATTTATCCTAAAAGTTCAATCTCAGTAGTCTCATTTCTAACCGGAAATTCAAGTTCAGGATCCCGTTTTTTTGTTGGCTACTGAACCACTTTGTCGAAACTTTGTAACTAACTCCAAAATGTATTTTCTGTTACCATGTCTGTTCGAATGTCGCTCACTAAACAAATTTGCGGTACGGTTGGCATAGTCATCGTTTTTGAAAAAAAGAGTAATTATTCCAACTCTTTCTTCTACAGAATACACCATTGTGAAATTAATTTTCGATAGTACTATCAAGTATCAAACCGACCGATAAACTTAAATAAAAAACCGCATGTCTCTCATTCCGATAAGAAATGTTCTCATAGTCAATTTTTTGTTTACAAACCAACAAAACATTGACTATCGGCATATTGCTTATCGGATTGACTGAAATGTGTTTTTACATCTTCAACTGTGAATAATTTTTAAACGAGTTGATAAAACTTCAAAAAAAAATTAGTGTGCTGAATTCAGAAAAGAAAGGGCTTTCAAATGATGTAACACTTGACCCATGTTCCCTATTTCAAATATAAGGGTTGTTATCACCACCCTTAAGGGGTTGATGTGACAAAGTTGAGTTTTATGTCAAAACATGTCCCCCTCCCTCAATATTAAAATTGACGGGTTCGCAAATACTTTTCACCAGCTAATCTCTATACCTTATATACTTCACAAATAAGGCCAAACCTCGAATACTGCTCCCACATCTGGGGTGCTGCTGCCGCTTCTACACTCACTATCCTTGACTCCATTTAGAAGAGAGCTATACGTCTCATTGGTGACCCTGTCTCACCCAAAGGCTGCCATCCCTTGCCCACCGACGTGCCGTTGGTGACCTCTCTCTCTCTTTTATAGATATCTGCACGGGCAGTGCTCAGAGGAGCTTTCTTCCATAGTTCCTCCAAATGCTGCCCCCAACAGATCTACCAGGGGAACAATGCCAATGCACCCTTTTACTGTCCAGGTCACCAGACATAGAACATCTTGTTATGCTCGCTCTTTTGTCCCGAGGACTTCCAAGTTGTGGAATTCCTTGCCGGCGCATGTTTTTCCTTCTCCTCCGAACCACCAAACCTTCAAGTCCAGAATTAACAAGTTGTCTCTTTCCTCCTTGTCGACACCCACGGTACGATAGTAGTTAGGCTGTAAGCCCCCGTGGTGTGTTGTTGAAATAAAAATAAATAAAAAAATACACAACGGCTGCTTCGTCCATATTCTGAAAAGATATCAGTGTTAATTTTGTACCTGGAGAAGTGGTTAATGTATTGACCTAAATCCAAAAGAATATTGGATAAAGGCCTAAATCTAAAAGAAATTCTTGTGTTTATGGCAGCACTCTTTTTCACTGGGTATGGGGTAATTTTTAAAATACCATCTTGATTGTAATCTTTTATTTTAAATTAAAACTTATGCATACACATTTCTTTTTTTGCTGACGAAATCTCGATGGCAATCTGTCTTCCGGCATTGACGTCTGTCATTTCCGTCCAGTTGACTGAACGAAAACCAGGTTAACAAACCTTTGGTACAGAACAAACTAAAGCTAAGGCGCGAAATTCAATCACACATGTTGTAGCCTGTTATAATAGTGAGAAATCATCTGATGGCAGAAACATCAACGTCTACTATAAAAGTATGGCGAGAGTATTCAATTATTTCACCCATTTCGAACTAGGATCAAATTCGTTGCTCCTAGGCTACTAAAAACTGCGTTACATACAAAAGTCGTTACTAAAGAAACAATTAAACATCGTCTACACGTGTAACAAACATTTGTGTTTATAGCCTAAACTTCCTGCAGGAGGCTCTGATTGCGGGCGCACACATGTCGTAGAGATTTTAAGGACGTCATCTGTTATTTTTATTTTAGTTTTTAGAGAAATATTTTTACAATAATACGCTGTGGTGGTAGAAACAGATGTTTTATTCATATTTGTAGCAGCTTTAATTTTATACTGCCTGAAGTTGCCGTAAAAAGCGAAATCGGCTGCAGAGGAGAAAACAGGTGTTTGCGAGGCCAATAAAAGTATCCTATAACCTATATTTAGTAAGATTTACACTATATTATTGTCATGTACCGCAGCTATTTTTCCACGATGTTTTTTTTAGTACAAATATGCACGTTTGTACCTGAGGGAGCTACATCCGAAAAAGCGACACGAAAAAGCTGTAGTACGTGATACTAATATACTGTAAAGCTTACAATCGGTTGTTCTAATAAATATTTGAAATTGGATTTACACTAAATACCTATCGCAACCGTCTTACTAATTTTTTAACCCAATTTACCATGTTGTCAAACTATATATATATATATATATATATATATATATATATATATATATATATATATATATATATATATATATATATATATATATATATATATATATATATATATATATGTCTTGAGCGCTACGAATCCAGTTTTTTGTAATTTTTGTAATGTCGTCTGCCCAGTGAGTTGGTGGTCTTCCTCTGTCTCTTTTATCGGATCTGGGTCTCCATTCAAGTAATCGTTTTGTCCACCTGTCACCTTACATGCGAGCCACATGTCCCGTTCACTTCCATTTGAGTTTTGCCACATGTACGACCACATCAGTCGCTCCTGTTCTTCTGCGTAATTCTTCATTTCTAATGTGGTCACGTAACGAAACGTCAAGCATCGACCTCTCCATTTTGTGCTGTCCTACTTTTCGTTTCTTAGCAGAAGCGTTGGTAACGGTTAGTGTTTCGGCGCAGTAGGTCATAACCGGTAGAACACATTGGTTCAAAACTTTTATTTTCACGCATATTGGAAGGTCGCCTCTGAAAACGTCTCCAAGTTTTCCGTAAGCCGCCCAGGAGAGTATAACTCTTCTGTTTATCTCGCATGTTTGGTTGGCTTTGGATATGCTTATCTCGTGGCCCAAATATGTGTATTTATCTACCCATTCCACCTCAGAGTTTTCAATAATTAGGTTGTTACTAGGGATGAGGTTTGTCATAAGTTTTGTTTTTCCGATGTTCATTTTTAGACCTACTTTTGCACAGGCCTCCTGAAGTTCCTGAAGCATCACTCTAATATCTTCCAAGTTGTCAGCCAGTAAGACAATGTCGTCTGCAAACCGTAAGTTTGGCAGACTTTGGCCGTTTATTCTTAGACCTTTTTGGTCCCAATCTAGCTTCTTGAACACATATTCCAGGACGGTGATAAACAGTTTTGGAGACATCGTATCTTCCTGGCGTACTCCTCACCCAATTTTTATAGTATTCGTGTTTTTATGTAATTTTACCACAAGAGTAGCATTTTTAGATATATTGTAAATTATTTTGGTGTGGCGATAGTCAATACGGCATGCTTCTAGGAACTGCAACACTGCGTCCAGCTCCACAGTGTCGAAAGCCTTATGGAAATCCACAAAAGCAAGGACAAGAGCTTTGCCATATTTAATGGTCTTTTCAATCACTATTTTGACGCTCTGGAGATGATCATTGGTTCCAAACCCACTTCGAAAACTGGCTTGTTCCACTGGCTGGATGAAGTCCAACTTCCTTTCAAGTTGTGTGGCAATTATTCTAGTAAATAATTTGTAGAGGTGGCTAAGTAGACTTATCGGCCTGTAATTTTCTAGGTTCGAGATGTTTCCTTTCTTGTGGACCAGTATTACGATGTTGTTGTGCCACTCTTCTGGCTTGTACTATTGAAGAGACAAAGGTTGAAAAGAGATTTGATTTTTTGGAGCAAGCAAGAACCACCAACCTTGATATGGAAACCACGCAGTCTTCTCCGGGCGATTTTTGATTTTTCTTTTTTTTTCAGGGCTAGTTTAATCTCATGTAGTGATATTTCCATCAGTATTTTCAAGCCTTGGTTAACCATACCTTTTTTACGGGTTAGTATGTCAGATTCTGGATATAGACTTATATCACTTTGGATTTTATATAGCATTCCATAAAACTCTTTCACTATATTTAGAATATCTTTCCTGTTCGTTGATGTGTGCCCTTGTGCATTTTAAAGTTTTATTGTTTGTCTCTTTCCATTGTCAAGCTTTCTACATAGAACTTGCATACCTTTGTTGTTCTCTATGGTATCCTTGATTTGGTAGTGTCTAAAAGCTCTTACGTCGCGTCGGATGCCTTTTGAAATCTGTTTATTTATTGCACTTGATTCTTCTTCAGACGCATAGCTTTTTGACTTCATATCCCTTCTTTTTTCTATGAGCAGTTTGGTCTCCCTGCATAGTTTTTCTTCCCTTTGATTTGTAGAGCGGTGCCGATTTTGGGTGTCAGTTATTGTGGTTGTGATGATATTAGCCTTGGTTAATTTTGTGGTGATCCATTGTTCAAATCAACTTACATCTGCTGGATTTATTAGTAAATTTGATTTATTGCCCTTTTGGACCAAAGAACGACAAAAAATTATATATATATATATATATATATATATATATATATATATATATATATATATATATATATATATATATATATTTCTTTCGTTGTTCTAATAAATATTTATATATATATATATATATATATATATATATATATATATATATATATATATATATATATATATATATATATATATATATATTATTGCGTAGATTGCCTATAATTTGTATTATAGTGAATATGAATTTAGAACGTAGCAACGAATAATAGAAACTCGTTATAGGCTTATTTTCCATATTTGGATGGCGATACACTGTGTGTGGTAATAAGTGTGTATAAATAAAACACAGCCCTGCTGCTCTGATGTAGATTTTGTGCGGCTATGTAAATGAATGGAGACATGAATATAACACTATACAATTCACAAAATCAACAGAGTAATAGTTATGAACATGTTAAAGTGTTTGTCTCCTGGGTATTCAGAGTATTTAGTGAATTTGTAGGTAAGCCAGTATTTGAATGCGTAAGCGCGAAAGCAGGTTGTGAGAGGTAAAGCTCTAAAAATACCTGCATGAATTATGTGCCCAGAACACAGTAATTCTGAATTCTGCCAGTGATTCTTCCACCCCGCTGCCAACGATAATACAGGTGGTGGCGAGGAATTCAGAAAATGTTTTCTTGTGGACAGTACGCAACCCTAACTGTTTCACTTTACTTTCACTACAAACAAATACAGATAAATTACATTGGTTTTGTACGTCATGGCATACCTTTCCATTAATAATGTTTGCTTGTTTAACAATGTGACAATTGGAATCTGTCACAAGTATAGTAGTACAGGCAATAGAGAATTTGTTTCTGCATTAAATTACAGGAGTTTTTTTTTTTTGATACATAGGTTCAGAATGACGTACTGAATATAAAAACACAAAATCCTTACGAATTAGGAGGCCGGAAGTGCCGCCATTTTGAGAAAAACCGTTTTGGTCTATATCTCCGTAACTGTGCACTTTAGGCAAAAAATGGTAATGACCTTTATTGTAGATAATTGCATTTCTCATGTTTTTTGTTAAATAATTTTTTTTATATCACTCACCGTTGACAACTTATACGACTATTAGCATTCATTTATTGACTTTTTTACCTATATCTTTGTTAATAATTGTTTAAAAAATAAAATGCTTATAACTTAACTTTTCAATCGACAAATTTCCTACAATTTTCACTTGAAACTTTTTTTCTAAAATTATTATTAGTGCATTTTCTTTAAAAAAAATTCACTAATGAGACCCCGAGTTTTGAATTTTGAAAAAAAAATTGAAATAGGCGCTAATTATGCCCCCTAGAACACATACTCGGGGTCAGTTTCAATATATATATATATATATATATATATATATATATATATATATATATATATATATATATATATATATATATATATATATATATATATATATATATATATATATATATATATATATATATATATATATATCACCGATAACTCAAAAACGAATGGGCCGGTTTTAATTAAATTTGGTAAATACCTTGGCTTGGATAGGTTCGTTATCCAAGAAAATCGGCCCAGGTTTTCCCGGAAAATTTTGTGTTTTCTTTCGAGAAAAAAAAATCATATCTCCGGAAATAACAAAGTAAAGGCAACTAAATTTGGTGCACGGTCATTATAGGTAAATTACATACCAAAATTTAGGTCTGTAGGTTCAAAAACAAAAAAGCTATAGTCATTTAAAGAAAAATTAATTGGGGTTTTCTTTAAAACGTCAAAGTCGCGAATTAAAACGTCAAAATTGGCAACATTTACGCAAAGAACCTGAAACTAATGGAAAGAAAATGTCTCAAAAAGAATGTTTTACAAAGCCTGAAGTCTTAGCTTCAACCGTCATTGTCCTTCATTTTACTAAATTATTTCCAGAAAAATTTGGCGATTGAAAAGTGCAACATTTAACGCGTTATAACTTTGAAAATATTGATTTTAGAAAGAAAAGTTTTTTGTAAAAATTGTAGGAAATTTGTCGATTGAAAAGTTAAGTTATAAGCATTTTATTGTTTAAACAATTATTAACAAGGATATAGGTAAAAAAGTCAATAAATGAATGCTAATAGTCGTATAAGTTGTAAACGGTGAGTAATACAAAAAAAAATTATCATAAAAGATGAGCAAAGCAATTATCTACAATAATGGTAATTACCATTTTTGACCTAAAGTGCACGGTTACGGAGATATAGACCGAAACAGTTTTTCTCAAAATGGCGGCACTTCCGGCCTCCTAATTTGTAAGGATTTTGTGTTTTTATATTCAGTACGTCATTCTGAACCTATGTATCAAAAAAAAAACTCCTGTAATTTAGTGCATTATGGACAAGAGTAACGGGCTCCTCTATTGCCTGTACTATAGGGTAAAGTGGGCTAATATGAGAGCACCTTAATCAATAAAATTCGGAACGCAGCAAGTGCGTTATGGTAGCGAATTTTCATTAAATGCTTCAAATTTGAATAGCTCAATTTGCTATTAACCTATAAGGTTGACCAAGAAATCAGTTTTTTCGGGAACACTTTAAGTTTCCTTTATAAAATTTTTGTACATTTTCAAACAATATAGTTACTTTGATGAAACATGGCACATTATTTCTACTATGTAGGTTATACTGGTAACCAAATTTGATGCCTCCTTTCTTTAAAAAAGAACACACATATTTGCTAATAAAAAATATTTTTATGAAAATTCACTACCATAACGTATTTGCTGAGTCCAAACTTTTGGCTTATTTTGACTTCGAGAATACACCCTTCAAATACTTTCCCTTCCTCACGAAACACCCTGTATACTATAGGTACTACCTAATAATTGAGATGGGCATATATTTTTTTCTTGCTAAAATGTATATTATTAGCATTATTTATGTATTGATTTTTCTAAAATTAGGTAAGTAGGTACTACGTTGTTGTCAATATTTAGCAATAATTTGGCGTACATATTGGCAGAGTTCACCAAGCCCAACAGTTGAATTATTGTGTCCACTTATGCGCTCACAAGTCCTGCTGGGTTTCTGCCGGAACTGAACTGTTTCCGATTTGTCAAAGTGGAATGACAGACAAACATCACAAAATAGTGGTTAAAGTCAACAGTTCCCTCATCAGCGTCCAACCGCTGAAATGTATTAGCTAGGTTCATACACTCGCGAATTGCGAAACTAATTCCTATTAGTCCATTTTAAATAATATTAAGATATTATTTAAAATAGACCAATAGGGTTAGTTTTCTCTGCGATTTCGTAAGTTGCGAGTGTATAAACCAAGCTGTAGTCGGCAGATAAGCGCTTAAACTCAGCTGTTGACTACCGATACATTTCAGCAATTGGGGACTGATGAACGCACTGTTGACTTCAAGCACTATTTTGTGACGTGTGTTTGTCATTCCGCTTTGACATCGGCAACAGTTGACTTCCAGGAGAAACACATCGGGACTGGTGAACGCATACGTTGACACAACTATTCAACTGTTGGCGCCTGGTGAACTCGAATTACGCATATGTACGTTCTGGGAAAATTACTCAAAAACAGGATGATTCAGTACAAGAATTGTTTTATGACATGTCTATTATCAATTTTATCTGTGAGTCACATTTAAATCATGTTTATGACATGTCTATTATTAACTTTATCTATGAGTCACATTTAAATCATGTTACAAATTATATTAAAAAAATGCTTCAAACTTGGATAACTCAATTTTCGATAAACCTAGAAAGTTGAATTTTGGTATGTAGTAAAACTTTTCCCAAGGCAACATATCCGCCAAATGTCATTAAAATAACTTTGTAATTTTCGGACGAAAAATTTTTTTTCGAAAGAAAACTCAAAATTTTCCCGGAAAACCTTGTCTCATTTTCCTGACCAGCGAACTCATCCAAGCCATTAATAAAAGAAAGACACTTGCCGAGTTTCATCAAAATCGATTAATTATTTTTTGATTTATCGGTTGGATACGTATATATATATATATATATATATATATATATATATATATATATATATATATATATATATATATATATATATATATATATATATATATATATATATATATATATATATATATATATATATATATATATATATATATAAATAAACATATAAAAATTGCAACCGACCCCGGATATGGGTTCTAGGGGTCCTACTTCGCGCTCCTTTGAAAAATTTTTGCAAAGTCTCACCATCGATACCTCTCTATAAGTGATTTTTTTTTAAATAAATATTCACTAATAATAATAACATCATTTATTTGTCTTTGAATAACAATCTATTGCAAAAGAATAAATAACAATTATGCAATACAAATGATGAGACAAATAAATGAACTTACAGATCAAACCCACACATGTTTTAAAAACTTGTGACGATATAAAACAATTTAATAATAATGGCAAAATAACAAGACATACAGTACAATACATTTCTTTAAGTCACTAATTAAGTATAATCCCATACTACATCACCAAAAGAGAAACATATGACCAATGTTTCTGTAGAATTTAAAGGCAGAAACAAACCCTAACGTATACAGAGTGATATACGTAGCCCGTTCGTTATAACATTTTAGATTTACGAAAATCTTATTACATATGATGAAGTTAGGTAGCCGGCCATAATCAAATGGTGGAAGTCTAAATAAAATATTTCTAAAACGGCGACACTTCCGGAAATATCGGAAATCGGCGCAATCTTTGCTTTTTTTAAATAAAATACCCAATGTTGATTTCATACTTGGATTCTACATTAAATTCTGGAATCAGAACGCGCAGTTTACAACATCTATCCGTCATAGTTTTTGAGATATGTCACATTTATCGCAAAAATTGGAGTTGCGGGAGTCTATTGAAACATTCTTACTCTTGAACCATTGGAAATACATTAATGATTTAAAAAAATTAAATTTACAAAGGTCGTGCCGATATTTTGCCGTATTACTGACACTTTTGTTGTGTTTCATGCTCCTACTGCGATTTTTCAAAGTTTGCAATCAACAACCATCAAAAACTTAATTTTTTTCAAACGGCACCTACCATTTTTGACACCAGAAATCAATGTAAAATCAAATGTGAGGGTCACGTTTATTAACAATATGCGTGCCTATCTTGATTGGTCTTTGATCTATTTGCATTTTTTAAAGAATGATTATCAATTTTTCCTCAAGGTTAGTATGCTTTGGGAAAAAATCACAAATGTCAAACCAAGTCACCGTTTTGTTATTGTTCCAGGTAACTCGTGCAATTTTTATCATGGGACATAATCAGAATGATGTTGTCTTTGATTTGTTTATAATTTGTGGGGAAAATAACAGAATAGTTGAAAGAGCATGCCGTGCGTTTCAATTGAATATTTATTCAAAAATCGCATTACAACAGCAAATAATAACAACAAATCGATAGATTAACACAATAATTATTTGAGTACAAGTGTTTAACGTGTGCACCGTTTTCATTGAGACAACAATGCGCCCCTGAACAGACTGCCTTGCTCTCCGAATTTCCAAATGTTCTAAATGATCAAAACCTTCAACTGTTTTTATTATGATGTCTTCGTAATTTAAAATCGGATTTACGTACACTAATTCTTTGACCCTACCCCATAAATAAAAATGTGAAGGGGTAAGATCCTGAGATCGGACGGACCATATTAATGGACCCCTATTTCCTCACCAAAGATCTTCAATTAGCACCGTTAATTTTGCATCTACGGCTATAGTTGATTGTGCCAGAGGTCCATCCATGTGTTACCAAAGATTAAAACATCGATTGAGAGGCATGTCATCCAGATAGCTTTCGACAACTTCTCCTAAAATTGTCAAATAACCCTCACCATTCAATGTTCCATAGTACATGAAATATCGCACCTCACTGTCTATTAACAGAAAGAAAAAAAAACTTTTATATGAAATTGAATTTGATTTTCCACCTCCATTACAATAAGAGTATTTCCTTCAATACAAAAATTCTGAGTTCTTATCCCTCCTCCACAAAATTTTGTTTCGACTGTAATTTTTTGTGCAAAATTACGATCTCCTTGATTTATTACCGAAAATCCTACGCAAAAGTTGATCCTGCGTAAGACGTCCACGGAATGTAGTTTTTGTAGCATTATACAATAATAGGTATGTAGCTTATGACGGCAAAGAATTCTTTGCAACGAGAAATAAGAAATACCCAAACCAGTAGATGATGTTCGGATTGAAGCACGTGGATACGCCTAAAAATATCCCAAGGCGCTAATTTCAACCTCTTTATTCATTGCCAGCCTGCAAAGCAAGAGGTCCCGGGTTCGACTTCTAGGCGGGCCAACGAGAAGTTGACCTTGCTGGAAAATTGCAAAATGAATTAAATAAAGATCGAAAAATTGCGCTAAAGTCTTTAAATGCCACAGGCATTAAAATGAATAAATAAATCATAGTTACATTTATTGTTATAGGTTTAGTTCTTACAACAGTCCTAGCTACCTTCTAGTGAAAAAAAAACGATTTTTTTGTTCTGAGAAGTTTTTTTTCTTTATTAACGGTAGACGTGGATATTTGAAGTTGAACGCACGGCATATTTTTTCAAGTATTCTGTTATTTTCCCCTTTAATTACAAACAAATCAAAGCCAACAACATTCTGCAAATGTCCCATGACAAAATTTTACGAATTAGTTGAAGCAATAACAAAACGGTGACTAGGTTTGACATTTAGGATTTTTTTCAAAAGCATACTAAACTTATTTAAACTATTTCTTAAAGAAATGCCAATAACTTCAAAACTACTAAAGACAGGTATGCATAATGTCAATAAAAGTGGCCCTTAAATTTAATTCTACATTAATTTCTGGCGCCAGAAATGGTAGTTGCCATTTGAAAAAAATTAAGATTTTGACATTTCTTGACTGGTAACTTTAAAAAATCGCAGTAGGGACCAGAAATAACAAAAGTGTCAGTAATGATGCACAATATCGTCCATACCTTTAGGAATTGGATAAAGCAAGTCATTTATTTATTTTAAATGGTCCAGGAAATATGAATTTCTCAATGAACCCCTACAACTCCGTTGTTTGCATAAATTTGACATAGGTATGTCAAAAACTATGACACTTAAGTGTTGACAACTCAGACGTTCTGAACACAGAATTTAATATAGAATTCAAGTATACAATCAAAATAGGGTATACCCATTAAGAAAAACAAAGATGACCCCGATTTATGGTATTTCCGGAACTTTCGACATTTTGGAAATAGTTGGTTAGACCTGCAGAAATTGATTATGGCCGGCTACCAAATTTCATAATAATACGATTCCGTGAAATCAAAAATTTTCTAACGAACGGGCGACGCTAATCACCCTGTATAGTATGTGTACTATATATCAATTAGGTTACGCAACTATACCTACTAGATGATACGATCCATTTTCTTACTTTTGCCTTGCATGACATAATTGAGTTAGGTCTTTTATTTTCAAATGACCACATGTTAAACTCACGAGGTCCAAGATATAAGAAGTTCTGTTTAAACACGGTTTTATTAGCCAAGGTATGTTATGGAAGTTTGATCCATACCTGGCATCGTGTTGATGGCGTGTTGTCAATATCTATCTATCATCTAATATCTGGGTTTGCTAAACAATGCATCCCCTGGGTAAGTTGGTTTCCGATTCAGTGTCGCTCTTAGCATCGACTGGTGGATCACCTTTAACTTGGAGAAGTGACGGTTAAATGCCCCTCCCCATGCAATAATCCCATATCTAACATTTGGCTCCACAAAAACATAATACAAAATCTTCAGACGAGTCACATCCAAAATATACCTGTACAACCTAAACCCTGACAATAGTCCCCGGATCCTCAGTACAACATTAACATGAGCATCCCATTTTAGACATTATCCACGGCGATTCCCAAATAGTCTTTCCCATATTTAGGTAGTGTTGCAAATTCCTTATTACCGAGTTTAATGACTAATTAGGACAAGCTGGGTACCATGGCTCTCTGCTTACGCAAAAACGGTATATAATATGTTTTCTCCAGATTTATTGTAAGCAGATGACAATGAAACCACTCCTTTATCAAGGGGATGTCATTCTGAGTCAGCTCAACTAGAGTTTTTCATGTTTTGGAGCTGCAATGGATGGCTTATCATTGGGAAAACTTATAATTATTCCTAGAGAGGGCAAGGAGAACAAGCTGTTGGTGTAAATAATAAATAATATAGGTCCAAGCACAGTTTCTGGTGGAACACGATACCCTATACCCATCATTACAGTGGTTACTTTATCCATGCCCACACAGAAATCTATATGAGAGATAGCTCTTTAACAATCTCTGTCCAACCGTTCATATACCAACTGTTTCGGAAGGCTCCAGCGTTTTGACATGACTCACCGTGTCCAACGCGTTTTCAGGGTCTCAAAGACGTACAATGGGAGATTTCCATCATCAATGTCTTTATATGTGTAATTTTGTACATCGGGTTTATTACTGCAATCTTAAAGCCGTTAAGAAAACTTTCAGGATTCAGTACTATGCTAACTATATATACCAGCAGCTCCACTATTAAATGGATGACCTTAAGTCAAATCTCATCAATGCCAGGAGCCTCACCAGCCTCAAGTTTAAGAATAAATCTTTTCATTCCGTTATCGTCAGCGTGCGAAAAATGTATTGTTTGCTAAAGTAGCTTGTTATGTATATTGCACTTATTCCGTTCTTTTATCTTATGAGCTAAGCGACTGCCCAGTTTATAACGATATTTATTAAAGTTGGTCAAGTAACTGGTAGTCTACGCCACCTAGAAACTATATTTAAAAACACTTACCGAAGGCTAAGTTCTTTGGCAAGTCCTAAGACTCAATTTTTTCCGTGAAATATTGGAAATTTTATCGTGGAAAATGTTATATCTTTGAAACTCGTTAATTTTTTTTTAGGAAATGTAACTGATATATTCCTATCAAACTACGGATTCAATACGCTACGGTTGAGTTGAATATTTGTTATCCACGTTAACTTTTCCATAATTTGGCCGTCAAATATAGTTTCTGGTGTTAGAAAAGAAAATCTCTCTGTTATAAAGTGAAATAGAATATACAAAGATTGTGATATTACATTACTGTCATTGGTTTGTAATCAACAAAGGGTCAGTTTTTTTTTCTCATTTTTTTACCTCGGAGTTTACTCATACGGCGACTAACTTTTTCGATCCAAAAAATTTGATTGGCGTATTATTTATTGATAGATAGGAACATTTCAGATGTTTGTAGGTAAATCTAGATATCTAAATTTCTATGTAACCTGGCACTAGTCTGGAGAGGCCACAAATATAGGACTCTGGGCAGTGCGAAGCAAACAAAGGAAGAGAACGTGAGTATCAAACTATATCCAGATCTGTCAACCTCCTAAAAAGTGCTGCTAATCTTAATAAACTTGATAATCTGATAGATAGCTACTTTAGGGTATGGTGTTATAGGCAACTGTGACCTCACCATTGAGCAGATCTTTATCCACCTGAGGTCAATCACAATATACCACCGTTCTTGTACTTAAAGCTTTTCTTCAAAGAAAAGCCATCAGAGATTATTGGACCGGTGGATGTTATTGCTCCAGTACTACAAGACCATTTGACACATATTTCGATGTTCTGAATTTGCTTGGTGAAAACTTTGCAAATCGCAATTAAAACGTGAATTTGCTTGAGTAAAATTCACTACCAATTGACTTAAGGTTCGATAATAACATGAAATTCTTTCTTTCGAAAATCACTTGAATTACTCCGTACAATCACTGACAATAATTATTAGGATTCGAGTTTAAGGCTTTGTCTCAATTCAGAAATGCTCAGAAGAACTTGGTTTTACCTTTTCCGTAGAGAAATCAGAAGTGATGCTCTTCTCTCAAAGAAGGCACGTCAGCACCATCACTCCTCTACAACTGTACAACAGTGATTTAGCCATGAAAGATGAACATAGATTCCTTGAGATGATATTAGATACCAAAGTAACATCGAAATCTCATATTAATTATATTAAAATGGAATGTCTTAAGAAAATTAATATCCTAAAAATACTGGCAAATCAAAATTGGGGAGCTAGTGAAACTGTGCTCCTTACAATATACCGATGCCTTATTAGATCAAGACTTGACTATGGTTCTATTTTATATTCATCAGCTAGTAAGTCAACTCTTAAGCAACTAAATGTTATCCAAAATACAGCATTAAGACTAGCAGCAGGAGCTTTTAGGACCAGTTCTACTTTAAGTATACTAAGGGAAACTGGAGAGATACCTTTGTGGCTAAGGAGGAAACATTTATCGCTGTCATATGCTGCGAAGATTACATCGGATACATGCAACCCTGCACACTCGATTGTTATGAACAGGGTATTCCAAAACTATTCACGCCTTGCTAACATATATTTAGATATACACAATAATTTAAGCTCAAGAGATATCCACTACGTCCGAAAAAATGTTGTCCAAGATCCTCCATGGTTGGAAAACCACCTCATTATCAACACAACCTTGAGTATTTACAACAAACGAACAACACCTGCCCCCTCTCTAAGAGCAGATTTCTATGGGGTTCTCAGCCAGTACCCATATGACGCAATATATTACACTGATGCATCTAGATGCGGCTTAACCACTGGTTGCTCCGTTTTCGGAGCGGATATAAAACTGAGTCTACGACTCTCGGATGTTTGCAGTGTGTATACAGCAGAGCTCACAGCCGTACACTTCTGTCTAGAAACTTTCCTTAAATCTTCCCATACCAGATCGATCATTTGCTGCGACTCATTATCAGCTGTCAATGCCATAGGAACACTTTACAACAAACATCCTATTGTTGCAGACATACATAAAACGGCAAGGAAAATATCCCAGTGTGGAAAATCTACAGTAATAATATGGGTGCCATCTCACTCTGGTATAGGAGGCAACATAGAGGCAGACAACTTAGCTAGGAAGGCTTGTGGAAAAATTAATCCAGATCATGAGTTTATTATACATACAGACCTTCAAACTCACTTAAAACACACTGTTTACGAGGAATGGCAACATTTATGGTTTAGTGCTCAAACTAAACTCAGAAACATAGAATCCACCACTCAGATAACAAAAATAACAAACCTAAACAGACGAGAACTTATCATTATCAGAAGGTTAAGGATTGGTCATACTATGCTTACACACAAACACCTACTAGAAAAAAGTGAACCTCCTTTATGCAGCCATTGTAGTACTCAACTCACAGTAAACCATATTTTGACTGAGTGCCCGGGATATAGTGAACAACGGTCGCATCTGGATCTTAAGGAAAACATCAGTGATATCCTCAGTTTCTCCGGAACCAATGATCTATCGAGACTAATTTATTTCTTGAAAACTACTAATGTTTACAACACATTGTAACTTAAGATTCCACATTTATGTTATACTAAGTTAGACGAGTGTTTATGTTTATAACTTCTGTTTCAGATTTATTTTTATTTTTTGTCTGTGCCAATGGCTTTTATTGTCGAGGCACCTATTATTAATAAAACAAAATAATAATAATTATTAGGTAGCACAGATAACAGAAAGAACATTACAACCCCGTTTTAAGATAATTTAATAACCACCGAAACTGACGGGTGTTCACTCTATGAACGCTCAGCAGAGAGTCCTCGCTATTGTGTCGGGTTCTGCAATTGCTACTCGCTGCACGCAAATTTTTTACCGTAACCGTTGGTGGCTGTGCGCGAGGTCTTTCTAGCCTCCATTCTTCGAACAAGATAAAACGAGACCTCCAATCGGTGGCGAAGTCACGAGATCTCACCTCCCTTGTCCACAGTTGAAGGTTTTGCCGGCAATTCTCTGCAACGTTTTCAACGGTCTTTCTTGGGTGACATCACCGATCGGAAAATTACAGATAAACAATATTATGTTCTTGAATATTCCTAACGTATATTTTCAATGCTTATTTCGTTCCTGGAAACATTTGTTCCGTAATAATGCGAAGTAGTTTCCCATGGCAAACATATATTTAATTTTAACGTACAAATTAGAAATGCAGTAAAATGGGTTTACGGTACATGAATATTTAGCGACTTTTCATGAAAATAATTTTGAAATTAAAGCTTTAAATATTTAATATAGATAGGGTTTTTGGTATTATTCAGATACTTGGGGGCTTTGTGTATTTTGAACCTGGTTCCTCTGGTGTGTGCGCGCGTACATGAAGAGATGGTATTGGAAGGTGCATCAATCATCCACAGACTAAATTTAACATAAATTAGTTTTAATAGGTCCAGGTAAGTTTCCTTGTCAATTGCAAAACTTATGAAAATTCGATGACACAACTCACTCGCTGCGTTCAGACTTTTTGTTATATATTTTTTAAATCGTTACTAGGCAACCAATCAATGCGACAATTTTCCACGTACTAACGTAGTGGTTGACCTTACATTTGTAAGTTGTCAGCTGCGATTTAATATTTAGAGACGGGGTAAATTTAAAATTTACCTTAAAATCTGTTCCACTGCCTCACAGTTATCTCACCAAATTTTTATGAAACTATTCCAAACTTTAAACACCTTTTAAGGTGTAATCACTCTGTATTATAGGTCAGTAGCTGCGAAGCATAATTATCCGCCCTCGTATTTTTATAATAACAATTTTGATAAAAGCGGCCGACCTGTTTGACTCCACGCTGTTCGTTTACACCGCAAGAAGATTCTATAGACTTATGAATGCGTATAAGAAGCACGTGTGAAAGACCTGCGGTAGATATGAGAGAATGTGAAAGTCTGTACCGTTATGATAGAGTAAGGTGTGAAAGTAGACAGTGCAAGTGAAAGGTCTGAAACACCTGCATGAAATATGTGCTGGCATTTCTACCGGTTCTGCTTTTAACCCTCTTTGATGATGATGGTCGTGATAGTGGTGGAGACCTTCTGTTGTGGTTAATGCACAGCCCTTTCACTTTCATTACCAACAGTTAAATTTACCGTGTCGGGGTTTACGAATTATGGATCCCCTCCATATAACATGCTCCCCTCATTCCATAGTTACATGATATTTATGTTAAGTAGTTTCAGGAATGACATGAATTTTATAAGAGCAATTAAGTTTATTAAATTAGGAGAGTTACCAGTACCACAAAAATTCCTGATGCAGCAAGTGTAATATAGTAGCAACTTTGGTCTCCAAGAGTTAGTAGAGGCGCTACTTAGTGAGACCTGAAATCGATTTAAAATATTGGTAACCTTCTAGTACTTTCGGTTATACGGGTAGTGGGTCCCAACTTCCTTTGTTTAAATGAAACCCTCGTGCTGACTTAAAAAAAAACGAACAAGAGTTCATAGTTTTTAATAAATTTTATACATGCGTGTGCCTAATGAAACTTAAAAAATTATTACATAAAAAAAATTCATAATGAGTGGGTCTACCGTGGTTTCTTATGCATTCGATAATTCATCAAGGCATGCTTGAAACTAAATGATTTATGGTATCCTGAGAAATGCCATTCCAGGATTCTTGAATTCGGTGAAGGAGGTTTTTTTTTCAACAACACACCACGAGTGCTTACAGCCTAAATACTATCGTACCGTGGGTGTCAACAAGGAGGAAAGAGGCAACTTGTTAATTCTGGACTTGAAGGTTTGGAGGTTCTGGGGAGAAGGAAAAACATGTGCCGACAAGGAGTTCCACAACTTGGAAGTCCTCGGGAAAAAAGAGCGGGCATAACAAGATGTTCTATGTCTGGTGACCTGGACAGTAAAAGGGTGCATTCGGTCTGTTCCCCTGGTAGATCTGTTGGGGGCAGCAGGTGGAGGAACTATGGAAAAAAGCTCCTCTGAGCTGTGCCCGTGCAGATATCCATAAAAGAGAGAGAGGTCACCAACGGCACGTCGGTGGGCAAGAGATGGCAGCCTTTGGGTAAGGGTAGGGTCATAGATTAGACGTATAGCTCTCTTCTGAATGGAGTCCAGGATAGCGAGTGTAGAAGCGGCAGCAGCACCCCAGATGTGGGAGCAGTATTCGAGGTTTGGTCTTATTTGTGAAGTATATAAAGTATAGAGATTAGCTGGTGAAAAATATTTGCGAGCCAGGAAGAGGAAACCTAATTTCTTAGCAGCCGCTTCTGCAATTGATGTGACATGTTCGTGCCAATTGAGATTTCGATCCGCAGAGATGCCAACAAGTGAAAAGGACTCATTACTTTGAATAACTTGGTTGTCTTATGTGATGGGTCTAGGGCTGGTGTATCGCTTATGAGAAAGAAAACAAGACTGTGATTTGGTGGGGTTGAATTGTACAAGATTTCTACTTCCCCAGTCTAATATTTTTTGGTGATACACGGAGATAGAACCCTCCATGAGTCTGCGATCCTCATCTAATTGGGCTAAAGAGACAGGCTTAGAATATTGTATATTGGAGTGGAGGGTGCTGTCGTCCGCGTAACTGTGATCTGGGTTGGATGTGCTAGAGAGGAGGTCATTGATGTGGAGAAGAAACAAAGTAGGGGCTAAAGCTGAACCTTGAGGAACTCGTGCATTAATTGGATACAGTTTAGAGGTTATTTGCTGGTTATGGATTCCTTTTTCATACCACCTCGATCAACACTGTAACATTGTTGAACAACTGCGTCCTATGCGTTCGGAAATTTATCTGATTGAAAAACCGGCTTCCCGCAGACCAACAATGCGCCTCCTTTCGAATTCACTTCAATTATTGTAATTGTTTCTTAAACGGCGCCCAGGCATTATGACCTAATAAACTAAGCACAAAGTGCTACGAAACATTAGCCCAAACTTAAGGAAACGCAAAAGAGATAATTTTTTGATAAAACAAAATTAACAAAGTGTACAGGGTGAGCCAAACTCGTCCCGGCTCTATTGTAAGAAAAGGAAAAACGATAGAAAAAATCTGAAAAGAGGTTCTTAAATGCGATTGAGTAAGGTAAATTTTAAGCCAAATTTGCACATTTTTGGATATTTGGAAACTGAAGTAATGACGTCATCGATTTTTCTCAGAAACATACCTATATTTTTGCATATCTAAAAAGAACTATTTTTTCTGGGCAAATTATATAAAGAAAAAAAAGTTGCTATCTTTTTCCGTTAAAAAGTTATCTAACAATTTAACATTATAAAACACATTATCTCTTACTACTTTGACCACAGCAATAAACAAATATGTAGGCAATCATTGCAACAAATTTTCAATATGACCACCTCCTACTTCTAAACACTTATCCAATCTCCGCCTTACTTCTCACACTAAAACGTTATGAAACATTTCTCTAGATAGTTCACCGCAGGCATTCCTGATCTTTTCTTTTAAATGTTCCAAGTTAACAGATGGTGTTCTGTAAACTATATTTTTCAAAGCTCCACACAAGAAGAAGTCTAGTGGGGTCAAGTCCGGTGATTTAGGCGGCCACTGTATTGGTCCATTTATACCTATCCATTTTTGTACGTAAGTTTCATTTAAATATTATTGGACAATTCTTGCTTTGCGGTGGAGCTCCGTCATGTTGGAAACCTATGTTTTCTCGTACCTGTAATGACAATGAAGTTGTTCTTGGAGAAATTGCAAATATCGCTCACTATGTAAAATTCTTTCGTAAAAATATGGACCAATCCAATGCCCGTTAATAATACCACACAAAACGTTAGTTCCGAAGTGTCCTTGATTTTCAATCGGATTGACAAAATGTGGATTTTCAGTAGCCCCAATATGCTCATTTTTTTATTGGGCTTACCGTTATTAACAAAACGGCTTTCGTTTTTCCACAACACATGCTGAAAAAAAAAACGATTGTCAGTGACCAAGTTTACCATCACTTGGGCAATATAATTAATTCCTTGTTGTTGATGTTGATCTAACAAGTGTTCTAAGTTATGAAAGTTATAATCGTGATTTTAGTGTGAGAAGTAGAGCGGAGATTGGATAAGTGTTTAGAAGTAGGAAGCGGTCACATTGAAAATTTGTTGCAATGATTGCCTACATATTCGTTTATTGCTGTGGTTAAAGTAGTAAGAGATAATGTGTTTTATAATGTTAAATTATAAGAGAACTTTTTAACGGAAAAAGAAAGCATTGTTTTTCAATAATTGGTCTAGAAAAAATAGTTCTTTTTCGATATGCCAAAATAGAGGTATGTTTTTGGGAAAAAAAATTCGATGACGTCATTACTTCAGTTTCCAAATATCCAAAAAGATGCACATTCGGCTTAAAAGGGACATTACTCAATCCCATTTAAGAACCTCCTTTCAGATTTTTTCTATCGCTTTTCCTTTTCTTACAATAGAGCCGGGACATCGAGTTTTGCTCAGCCTGTACGCATATTAAAATTTTAAGTCGATATTGCTATTATTTCTTATCAGAGACAAAGCACAGTAGTATAGAACATTTCATTGCAACTGGTCAACTCTTACTGGGTCTTATGATTTTTTTGGAAAGTGAGTATATATATATATATATATATATATATATATATATATATATATATATATATATATATATATATATATATATATATACACGGAAGTTTCATTTAAACAACGGAAGTTAGGACCCGCTACTTGTATAACCGGAAGTGCTAAATGGTTAGGCCAGGTCAGGTCAGGTCGGTATATTTACATTTTTAGTGAATTTTCTTAAAAAAAATTCACTAATGAGGAGATCCCGACTCTTCAATTTTGATAATATTTTGTCATGCTTTCTTTTACCTTAAATTCCAATGTGGATTGTTTCAACACAATTTGTTACAAAATGTGTTTTATTTTGAAGTTTTGAAAGCAAATATCTAAAAAAATTAATCGGTAGATTTTAAAATTACAGCTTCAGTTTTGGATGCAAAAATATAAAAAAAACTAATCTGTAGATTTTAAAATTGCAGCCTTGCAGCCCACTCGACCTACATTATCCATTTAAATTAAGGGGGTCAAAGTCAGGGGTTGAACACTACAAATTTTGTTAGGGTATAAAAAAGTATCCCCCTTGCAAGCAAAATCGATGCGTTTTAGGTTTTTTTTTTTGCAATAATCATGAGTTATCGGGTAAACCCTGCTGCAATTTTAAAATGGACACTGTACATTTGGTGTTTCAGCTACTATCAATGTACAGAACACATTTCTTATATGGTATCATCGATTATTAAGGAACAAAAACACTTTGGAGGTTATTAAGAATATTATACAGGGGCGGCTCCTCAATAAGTGCACTCGTGCGCGCGCACTGCCGCCTGTCGTGGAAAAAATAATATTTTTGCTATGCTATATTTCAATAAATTTTTATTTACTTTTTTACCTCCTGCAATCAACAAACAAAATTAGTATATCGAGGATCGCAGAGAGTCGGTAGCCATGAATACAGAATCACAATAAGCATAGTGTTAATCGTTGCAGACGTTATATACATCCATATCCATATAAAGCAGTCGGGCGGGTGTGTGTATTTTTCGGCGCTCTCAGGAAATGCGATACTTCAGTGCGAAATGATCGCCGAATCTTGATGATCTTCGTCGAAAACGACCGAATTGGCACTCTGTTGTGCGCTATAAAATTACACACTTCCAGTTTGTAGTGGACTTTTGGCAGAGCGTGTGTACCTACTACCTAGTAATTTTCGTCTTCGCGTCGCATTGATTTTTAATTAGATCATTTCGTTGTTTTTTACATGTTCCAGCAAGACAATTATTATTATTATTATGGTTACTACTTCGGGTTGCTTAATAAGTGGACAAAATAATTGTGATACTGTGATTAATTCAGTCGATATTTTAAATTTAAAGGTTAACGTTTTAAGGGACTTTTTAACTACTATAACGTATAACTAACTAGAGGATAACTTTGTAAGTACTTAATAATTATTAAATTTAGTAAGTAGGTTTCTTTATAATGCATTTTCGGGGAAAAAAATAGGCGAGCCCTTCATTTTTAGTGAATTTTTATTTTTAAAAATTCACTAATAAAGAGGTATCGATGGAGAGACTTTGCAACAATTTTTTCAAATGAGCGCGAACTAGGACCCCTAGAACCCATATCCAGGGTCAGTTTCAATTTATATATATATATATATATATATATATATATATATATATATATATATATATATATATATATATATATATATATACCGATAACTCAAAAAATAAGCAACTGATTTCGATGAAACTCGGCAAGTGCCTTTCTTTTATTAATGGCTTGGATGAGTTCGTTAGCCAGGAAAATCGGATAACGTTTTCCGGGAAAATTTTGAGTTTTGTTTCAAAAAAATCTTTTTCACCGAAAATTACAAAGGTATTTTAATGAAATTTGATAGATATGTTGCCTTTTAAAAGAACTTACTACACACTAAAATTCAACGTTCTACATTTTTAGAAAATTGAATTATTCAAATTTTGAGTTTTCTTTTGAAAAAAAAATTTCTCCGAAAATTACAAAGTTATTTTGATGAAATTGGGTGGATATGTTGCCTAGGTAAGACCCTACTATACACCAAAATTTAACTTTCTAAGTTCGTAGAAACTTAGTCATTCAAATTTGAAGCATTTAGTAAAAATTTACTACCATAAGGCACTTGCTGCGTCCCGAACTTTTTTTTCTTGCGCACCCCCAATGCATGAAGGCACGAGCGGCTACTGATATTGTATTATGTATTTTTTTGATTCACCACCGCTTTATCCTATTTTACTTATACTAGCATTCAAGAGAATATTCATTAGCTAAAAACATCTGAAAATTGAATTATTCTTAATTTATCAGTTTTGTAAGCTAAGTACGCACAAGATAACACGCTTTCTCAACAGGGTCAGGTCTATATGTTCTGTAACGTCCTCTTCATTATTCCTAGCCTTTATTTTTAGATGGTTTTACGTTTTATGTCCGGAATTGGATATGTGGCAACTGTTTGTGGCAACGTTCTTTTAGTATTCCGTGGTGCGTTTATAGCTGAAAAGGGTCAACTTTATTGCTTTGTGCCATTCAATATTCATTTAGTTTGCCAGTCTTTTAAAAAACGTCACTTTATCAATAGTAACAGGTTCAGAATATACTCTCAGAATTGAATCGATAAGCATAATAATTTATGTAAAGTAACAAAAAAAAATGTTTGTCAAAAAGTAATGTATGTAATCGAAAGTGATATTTATTTGGCGTTATCTTAAATATTAGTTTTATGTAGTTAATATAATATATTTTCTGAATTTTTTAGCAATGGTGTGGTTGCCTTGACTTGGTGAAACCGTTCCACACTAAATACCAATCTAGCGACTATGTCTCTGGTGTTAGAATTGTTTGTTTTCTTGTATGCGACCCGTTTCGCTTCGGCTAAACTGAAGTCGACGTCCAAGGCGAAAAAAGCCAAGGCCGGTCCCATAAAGTCCCATTGGCTTCACCCAAGAAAAAGCAAACTATGTACACTCGCTGTCTAACTGGTGCAAGATATATATATGTATATATATATATATATATATATATATATATATATATATATATATATATATATATATATATATATGTATATATATATATATATATATATATATATATATTTATATATATATATTGTGTTGGGAAATGCAAAGGCCATATAAATTTCTATAAAAACAAAAATGAAAACCCTTACGGAAACTAGTATGATAACTTTAAGTTTCGATTATTATTTTGATAATATAGATTGTCAGATCTACAAAATTGGGGGGCCAGATTAGCAATGGGGGGTAGGACCACTGGTCAGTAGCAAGTACAATACTTACGGTTTACACGTGATGCATATGGGTTCTCTGTAGATTGTATACATATCCACATCGTTCTACATATTTTACTTTACACTAAAACAGAAAACAAAATAATAACATTAATATACAAGCATATTCTCTATTATTGTTAGTCAGTGTTATTTGGATAAGCAATGAAAGATATAAAGGCATAATTTGTTAGAATGATCATTAATTAAATTTTTAAAATTTATAACTAGCAAATTTGGAAAGCATCTCAGTTTAAATGAATTTAAAAGAGCCAAAAATCTATATGCAAATAGATTAAACTCTTAAGCATGAAATACATACCAAAGAATTATGTTCTAAATCAATTACCTAAAGGTAATGAACAAAACAAACACGTTGTATAATGTACTTAGATGTAAGTTTATATTTTATTTATGTGAACAATGAACTGGAGTTTACCAAAGACAGTGTTTGTGTTGTGGAACCTTTTAAATCAAGATTGCAGCATATAAACTTCATTAATGTATAAATTTATTGTTAACTATGGTTATGTCTAAGAAGTAAGGTTAGGCCAAATGTCATTTTTAAGAATAATAATGTTTAAACTTACCGGAAGAACAGCTGTCAAAATATGTCTTAATTAATGTCAAGAAAGGATGCCTTGATATCAAACATTAGATGAATTTGAGCAACATTTTCGCTTTTGTTATGAATTATTGTTGAGGGTTAAATGAATTCAGACGCCAGAATAGCGTCATTCTTGCTTCCCATTTGAATATAAATATTTTAAAGTATATATTGTGTAAAGAAGATCCATTGTGTCACTAAAACAAACAGAAGAGGCTACATGAAGTTTTTAACGTAATAAATTACAAGATAAACAGTATATGTATCAAAAATACCTACATTTAAGGACACCTACCACCACTAGCGAGGAACCAAGGTTTGAAATTTAATTTATTTTGTCTAAATCAGCGCAAGGAGAAAATTATATTTTTTAAAAGACAGTCTATTCTGTCGATCATACGTCAAGCAAAAGTATTCATGGAAAAAATAAGATTTTATACATAAATAGAGATCTTAGTTTACATTTCACCAAAGTTCAAAATTAAGAACTTAGAGGGAGTCAGGAGTGCAGGTCAGGGAGCCATATTAGTTGTCACGAACATTTGAAAAGCAGTCGAAAATTGTTAAAAATATTAATCATTTAAATTAACTAGTAAGCTTGAGAATTATAACAACGGATCCGTTTAGATTTAAATTTATAAAATTCTGTCCAATAAAAGTTGTTATAAAAATTTTCTAAAAACATAATTCTTTGAAACAAAAAAAAACATAATAAGATAAAAAAAAGATTAATTACATATTTGCAGGCTATTTCTTTTCCCCTATTTTAGCAGAACCTACCACTGAGATAACGTAAGTACATTAGATATTTTGATTACAATTTATTTGACATAATTATATAGTAGAAGGGTAGGCAACCCATATAACACTGAAGCTAGCTGGAAATGACAAATATATATATATATATATATATATATATATATATATATATATATATATATATATATATATATATATATATATATATATATATATATATATATATATATACAGTGCACGGCGTATCGAGCGTCCATTAGAAGTATCTACAAAACTATACCGATTTTTAATCTGAAAATTTGGTCACTTGGGTTTTCTGGATAGCTGAATTTAACAAAAATATACACGTCATCATACCACTTCCGGTTATACCGGAAGTGGTTACTAACTTTGTTTTTTCAAATGAAACATGACATTTTTGAGTAGAGTTTTGGATTTATCGTAAAATTTTAGGTTGACTTTTGATAACATACCATATGTAAAAAATCAGCCGTTTTGGAGTTATATCGATTTTTTCAAAACTTAAAAAAAAATTATGTATGTATATTGAGTGGTATATCTCCGGCAAATATGATGTCAGCGATTTGCAATTTCGTCTGTGGTTTTTCAAGATACAAGAGTATCGTGAAAATAGGCAAATGCGTTGATAGCATATACAGGGTGGAAGAAATTCACATACCAACTTGGACAATTTCGGACCCCTATAACTTGCTTACTTCAAATGGAACACCCTGTATATTTTTATCTTATTGCTTAGAGATTTGCATTATCTTTCGATTTATATCAGCATGTCCTATACCTAAATGCAACAGTTATCCAGATATTGGAACATTTGCATAATGATAATGTTATAAGGTGCACAATATTTCAGTAGAGTGCCTTGACGGAAATGTTATTCTTAGCAACGCCATTACTTCATGACAGTTGTTTATAACAATCAACAAATATGTCGCGTTTGGGGTTTTCTAATGAAGATTTTCTAAATTTATTAGTTACATACGGCGAATGCAATCGCATTATGAGTAGAACCTGCCGAGTTTTCGCTGAAAGGTATCAAGATCGCCCCAGACCGAATAAACATACCATCAAACGTCTGCTTAATAATTGTATAAAGTTTGGTTCCTTTCAACCAATTGTTAGCAGGCAAAACCGTTATACCGAAGACGATGAAGCCATGGTACTAGGATACTTCCATTCGTATCCTGAAAATTCCCTACAAGAGGCTGAAAGGGATCTTAGAATATCAACCAGGTCTATCCACAGAATCTTAAGAAAGTATAATTGGCGACCTTTTAAGCTCCATTTGGTTCAGAATTTGAAAACTGAAGATTTATTGTGTCGTGTGAATTACTGTGAGTGGTTGCTGACAAGAATTCAAGAAGACGATAACTTTGTCAAAAGTATAATATGGACTGATGAAACAAAGTTTACAAAAAACGGCGTGTTTAACCGCCATAACAGTCATTACTGGGCTGCAGAAAATCCGCATATCTGCAGAGAAAGAAATTACCAAAACCGGTGGAGCTTTAATGTGTTCTGTGCCGTCAAAGACTCTCGTATTTTGTGTGTGTATTTTTATAACGAAAACTTAACAGGGGATCGATATGTGTGGTTGTTAAAAAACGTAGTGAGAGATGCTTTAGAAACTTTAGAAATTAGGGAAAGATCAAACGCTTTTTATCAAATGGACGGTGCTCCACCACATACTACTCATCAAGTCAGTGCGACATTAGAAGAAATGTTCAGTGGGAAGTGGATTGCGAACAATGGGCCCTACAAATTTCCACCACGCTCCCCTGACTTAACTCCATTAGATTTTTTCATATGGGGCTTTATTAAAAATAAAGTTTATAAAGACCCTATAACCACAAAGGAGAATATGCAAGAAAGAGTACGTGCCGCCTTCAATGAAATAAGCAGAGAAAGTATAAAACGTGCTAAGAGCAATGAAATTTTAAGGCGAATTAATTGCTGTTTGCTAAAAAATGGAGCTACTTTTGAACATCTTTCTTGAACACCCATTGTTTATATACATGTTACTTATTAGATTGTTCCTTATCATTCCAGTTGCCACATTTTTTCTCACTTTCATTGGTTTAGTTGTGTAGTACTTAATAAATTGTTTATCTAGTTGCCTAAACAGATTATTATTATGGTATTCTCATTTATAATTTTGTTCTATGGGGTGTCCAACAATTAATAATTATTGAAGTTCATGAAGAATAACATTTCCGTCAAGGCACTCTACTGAAATATTGTGCACCCTTAGCCTTATAACATTATCATTATACAAATGTTCCAGTATCTGGATAACTGTTGCATTTAGGTATAGGACATGCTGATATAAATCGAAAGATAATGCAAATCTCTAAGCAATAAGATAAAAATATACAGGGTGTTCCATTTGAAGTAAGCCAGTTATAGGGGTCCGAAATTGTCCAAGTTGGTATGTGAATTTGCGAATTTTTATTGAATGCCTCAAATTTGAATAGCTCAATTTGCTATTAACCTATAAGGTTCGTGGCCAGGAAACCAGTTTTTTCGGGAACATTTTAGGTTTATTTTCGAAATTTTTTTTTACATTTTCAAACAATAAAGTTATTTTGATGAAATATGGTACATTATTTTTACTATATATGTTATACTGGTAACCAAATTTGATGTATGTTTTCTTAAGAAAAAAACACATATTTGCTATTTAAAACATTTTTATGAAAATTCACTATCATAACGCACTTACTGCGTCCAGACTTTTAAAGTAGTCTCCAACTTATATTACTTTAAAGAAAACATGCCAATGATTTAGTTAATGATTTATAAATGGAAGTTAAATTTGTATAATTTTAAATAAAGATTTTGTAGAGGCTTTTCCTGATATTAAAAGTTTAGCTAAAGTACATGCTTACTTTTTTATTGTTTGACTTTGGCCAAAAGCTGAAATTTTTCAGACTTTTAGTACAACATTCTGACGCTTTAGATCGATAACTATTAGATCGGTATATCGCTATCACGGTAACAATATATAGATAATGCTGCTGATGAGCTTAAAAGAACTTGGTAAGGAAGTTTCTCTCAATAACAAACACAAGTAATATATAGAAATAGTTTTTATTAATAGTTTAAAACATAAACACCGAGAAAAATGTTATATTGTAAATGATGACGATAATTCAGTTATTATGTAATAAGCTTAAAAATGAGTCTTATATGAAAAGCTTCTTAAATATATTAATATCTAAGTATCTGGCCAGATAGGTTAATCTCTTTGTCGTAGTTGGGTGCCCTGCTTAAAAAAAAAAATCGGAAGCTAATGCTCTGTGTTTTATATTTAATATTTATCAGTTACATTTTAAAGAACAAACAAAATATAAATATTATGGCTTTTACTCAGACTATATATATATATATATATATATATATATATATATATATATATATATATATATATATATATATATATATATATATATATATATATATATATATATATATATATATACAGGCTGTTTCAAAAAACATGCACCATCGCTCGTGGGGCAATTCCTTACTAAAAAATAAGAAAAAAAGTTCCTGTGCACATGGGCCTGGAAACGCATAGTTTCCAATATACAGGGAGTTGAATTTTAATTTTTTTTTATTTTTTATAAATAATTTCAAAACCACTGGATTGATTTTAATGAAACTTGGAACTTGAAAGTGTATTATGAAAGTGCATATTTTCAAGTGAAAATCTCCTTACAACTGCGTCAGTGGCGTGCGTACGGGGTAACTGTAAAAATTCATTTGGGGAAAAAATATGTGCGCCACTGTCTTTTTCCAATTTTGATACATCAGTTATGAAGCTTATTACAGAAGCCACAAAAGCTACCTCTTGGTATTTTTTCGTTCAGGGTATCCCCTAGGAGATATGATTAATTTTATAAAAAGGGGCAAAGTACCGATTAGTCGGCGTAATAATAATAATAATAATAATAATAATAATAATATATGTTTACTGCAACCATAAGAATATGAAAAACAAAACATACAGTAAACATTACAGCAATAAACGTGCAAATAACTAACCTACGTAAACCTTATTGGTGATAAACATTGAAATGAATATTACAAACATTGATAAAAAATGATAAATAAAAAATAAAAATAAAAAATGAAAAAAGTAATCGTAAAGACACCATGATTTTTCCAAACTCTTGTTTTTTATACATTACTCAATTGACTTTAATAACAAAGCTAAAGAAAATGTTGAAAGTGACCACCATTAGCGTCGTTACAATTATTTAACCTTCTGCGCAAAGATCTTCTTACTCTTCTGCAAATATTTTGATCTTCTCTAATGCTGTCAAATGCATATTCTATTCTTCCCAACAATTCTTCTCGTGTATTTACTGGTGTTTTATACACTATTTCTTTTAAATGACCCCACAAATAAAAATCGAGAGGTTTCAGGTCCGGAGATCGAGGTGGCCATGACACCGGACCTCCACGACCAATCCATCGGTGACCGTATGTGTTGGCTAAATATGTTCTTACAACTGCTGCAAAATGTGCGGGCGCACCATCATGCTGGAACCACATTGTACCATTTCTCATAAAAAGCGGTAGTAACAACGGCAAATCATTTTGTAAAAAGTTTAAATATGATTCATGGTCAAGACGATTCGGTAGAACAACAGGACCAATTATGTGATTTTCAATAATAGCAGCCCAAATATTGATGGAAAATTGATACTGCGAATTTGCAACTCTTAGAGAGTGTGGGTTTTCATCGGCCCATGTATGTAAATTGTGAAAATTTACGATACCTTTTTGCGTAAATGACGCCTCATCAGTAAATAGTACACGTTTAGAAATATGTTGGTCGTGCCTAAGTTTGTTTAAGAACCACTGACAAAACATTTCCCTTGGTTGAAAGTCTCTAGGTAGAAGTTCCTGGACACGTGTAAAATGATAGGGATATAAACTTTGATCCTTCAGAGTTCTGTGAACTGATGATGCCGAAATATTACCCAGTTCGGTGGCAATAATTCTCGTACTTGTACTAGGATCACGTTCAACTCTATTTAATATTGCCTCTTCAACTCGTACAGTTCGGCGGTATCTTCTGCGTCCAGAGTCAGCTATTAAAGGTTTTAAAGAACCAGTTTCTCTCAAATGTCTTACAATACGTGGGAAAATATTTTTGTCAGGAATTCTTCTTTGCGGATAAGTTTCCTGATAAACTCGCACAGCTTGTCTAGCATTTTGATTTGTTTGTCCATAAATTAACAACATATCAGTCAAATCCGCTGAAGTGTACTTAATGAAAACCATCTTGGGAGGAGGAAATAATATTAATGAGCAGCTCAGTATCAACAAATAACTAAAAACGAAAATACTGCACCGTATCAAAATTTAAAGAATAGCACGAAAACTCTTTTGACGCCTACAAAGCACTTCAAAATTGTAGAATTTAGAGAACTGTCAAAAATTATAGTTTCATGGCACTTTACGATTACTGTTTTCATTACTCCAACGAATCGGTATTTTACCCCTTTTTATAAAATTAATCATATCTCCTAGGGGATACCCTGAACGAAAAAATACCAAGAGGCAGCTTTTGTGGCTTATGTAATAAGCTTCATAACTGATGTATCAAAATTGGAAAAAGACAGTGGCGCACATATTTTTCCCCAAATGAATTTCTACAGTTACCCCGTACGCACGCCACTGACGCAGTTGTAAGTAGATTTTCACTTGAAAATATGCACTTTCATAATACACTTTCAAGTTCCAAGTTTCATTAAAATCAATCCAGTGGTTTTGAAATTATTTATAAAAAATAAAAAAAATAATTAAAATTCAACTCCCTGTATATTGGAAACTATGCGTTTCCGGGCCCATGTGCACAGGAACTTTTTTTCTTATTTTTTAGTAAGGAATTGCCCCACGAGCGATGGTGCATGTTTTCTGAAACAGCCTGTATATATATATATATATATATATATATATATATATATATATATATATATATATATATATATATATATATATATATATATATATATAATGAAATTCTGAAAGAGATATTAAAAAATGTATTTCATTTTTTTTGGACCGCAACTTTTTAAATTGCCAATGTTAACTAGTAAATAATAAAAAAAAAAGTACAGAAACTACTGTAAGTAATAAATAACAAAACACTCTTAAATTATTATTATGTGACCATTTTTAGTCATGTCACTTCAAAAGAACAATTATAAAAATTGATGGAAGATTATGGCGTTTTTTTTCTCTAAAATTTACAAACAAATTAATCTAACTTTAATTCAGATTCATCCCATTGAATTTAAAATGCATACAGCTATCCGAATTTTTATTGATACTGAAACGCTTTTGCCTAAGTGTGGAAAATCTGTTGGCCACGTTAATCTGTAGCATTTAAAACGATTCACACTCTGTATTTTCCGTGGACTTTATTTTGCAATTTCATTCCAATTAGTAAATACCGCATTCCCCATGTGCTATTTCGCTTAACGAATCGTGGAAACCATTAGTAAGTGTTTGGCTATTTGTAGCAAAATATTAAGACCTGTCAGAATTTCATTTGCCCTTCTCATTATTTGTGAGCGTTATTTTTGTGCTCTCAATAGTTTAGTAGGTGGGTCATTTAGTTGTAGGTGGGACATTTATACATTCTTTCCAGTGTGCGGGAAGATTAGGGAATAAATTCATTTTTTTTATCGATTTTCGTTTTGACGAAGTGCACGGAAGCGCCAATTCTAGTTTTCATATATCTATTTGTAACAAAAATCAAAAGATTATTAAAAAAAATAAAGTGTGAAAGAAAGGTACGTACCAATTGAAGACACAGTGATTTTGGAATGGGTGGAGTAGAAAAGACAAAGGGCATGCACAAGAAGCCAAAGGCTGCGATACTGTCGGGACATTATCTTCGGAATATTATACAGTGGTGGAAATACTATTATGTATGCGTATAGAATTGCTTGTCGATTGAATGCAAAATATGCATATCGTTCCATTTAAAAAAAATTGAGGTTATGTCAACAAATTTGACAGTTGTTTTGCAATCTAGATATCCGAGACATATTCAGAAGCGGGGTGTGTAGTTGGTTAACTTTGCCCATTTAACCGACTTCGTAGCTCAAATAATAACAAAGATAACTATTGTTCCCGATTTCCGTAAACACCTACAATTGGCAATGTTTGAGATCAAGTTATCTTGGGGATATTGTACTGGAATAAAAAGACTATTATATGTACGTATAGAATGGCTTGCCCTGAGTCAATTAAACGCAAAATATTAATATCGTTCTATTTAAAAAAAAAAAAGGTTATGTCAACAAATTTGACAGTTGTTGTGCAATCTAGATATCCGTGACATATGCAGAAGCGGGGTGTCGTTGGTCAACTTTGCCCATTTAACCGACTTCGTAGCTCAAATAGTAACGAAGATAGCTACTGTTCCCGATTTTCGTAAACAACCTATATATATATATATATATATATATATATATATATATATATATATATATATATATATATATATAAATCGAAACTGACCCTGGATATGGGTTCTAGGACGCCTAGTTCGCGCTCATTTGAGGAATTTTTTCAAAATTCAAAAGTCGGGATTCCTCATTACTGTTTTCTTTTTAAAGAAAATTCACTAAAAGTAGGGATGGGATCCAAAGCGAAAAGCGGGAAAAAAATGTGCGATCGGTCTGACAACCTCAGCCATATTATACAACACACACACACACACACACACACACACACACACACACACACACACACACACACACACACACACACACACACACACACACACACACACACACACACACACACACACACACACACACACACACACACACACACACACACACACACACACACACACACACACACACACACACACACACACACACACACACACACACACACACACACACACACACACACACACACACACACACACACACACACACACACACACACACACACACACACACACACACACACACACACACACACACACACACACACACACACACACACACACACACACACACACACACACACACACACACACACACACACACACACACACACACACACACACACACACACACACACACACACACACACACACACACACACACACACACACACACACACACACACACACACACACACACACACACACACACACACACACACACACACACACACACACACACACACACACACACACACACACACACACACACACACACACACACACACACACACACACACACACACACACACACACACACACACACACACACACACACACACACACACACACACACACACACACACACACACACACACACACACACACACACACACACACACACACACACACACACACACACACACACACACACACACACACACACACACACACACACACACACACACACACACACACACACACACACACACACACACACACACACACACACACACACACACACACACACACACACACACACACACACACACACACACACACACACACACACACACACACACACACACACACACACACACACACACACACACACACACACACACACACACACACACACACACACACACACACACACACACACACACACACACACACACACACACACACACACACACACACACACACACACACACACACACACACACACACACACACACACACACACACACACACACACACACACACACACACACACACACACACACACACACACACACACACACACACACACACACACACACACACACACACACACACACACACACACACACACACACACACACACACACACACACACACACACACACACACACACACACACACACACACACACACACACACACACACACACACACACACACACACACACACACACACACACACACACACACACACACACACACACACACACACACACACACACACACACACACACACACACACACACACACACACACACACACACACACACACACACACACACACACACACACACACACACACACACACACACACACACACACACACACACACACACACACACACACACACACACACACACACACACACACACACACACACACACACACACACACACACACACACACACACACACACACACACACACACACACACACACACACACACACACACACACACACACACACACACACACACACACACACACACACACACACACACACACACACACACACACACACACACACACACACACACACACACACACACACACACACACACACACACACACACACACACACACACACACACACACACACACACACACACACACACACACACACACACACACACACACACACACACACACACACACACACACACACACACACACACACACACACACACACACACACACACACACACACACACACACACACACACACACACACACACACACACACACACACACACACACACACACACACACACACACACACACACACACACACACACACACACACACAACACCCTGTATAAATAATCTTGACAGATGTTCTAGTGTGCATTTGCAACACTATACTCTAGAGTACGTTTTTGTCACGTCTCTTGGATTCTGCTAAGCCAGCAATCAAAAATACCCCTGTTTCAACTTAACGGCCGGAGGGTAAGCATCGCGAGTTTAATTAAATTTGAGGAGATAATTTATAGGCACTTGTCTGTGATCTGTGTTCATTTACTTTGTACAATGACATTTAGACAGAATAGACGTTTATTTTCCTGTTAGTGACAGTCGTAAATTTCGAAAACGAGGTTAACATGTAATTATATGCCTGCTGTTAGTGAATTTTTATTTAAAAAATTCACTAATAGAGAGGTGTCGATGGTGAGACTTTGCAAAAATTTTTGCAAATGAGCGCGAATGTGGGCCCCTATAACCCATACCCAGGGTCAGTTTTGATTTTTATATGTATATATATGTATATATGTATATATGTATATATGTATATATATATATATATATATATATATATATATATATATATATATATATATATATATATATATATATATATATATATATATATATATATATATAAGTATCCAACCGATAACTCAAAAAATAATTAACCGATTTTGATGAAACTCGGCAAGTGCCTTTCTTTTATTAATAGTTAAGATCAGTTCGTTAGCCAAGAAAATCGGACAAGGTTTTCCGGGAAAATTTTGAGATTTCTTTCGAAAAAAATTGTTTTCTCCGAAAATTACAAAGTTATTTAGATAAAATTTGGTGCACATATTGCTTTGGGAAAGACCTAACTATGTGCCAAATTTCAGCTTTCTGGGTTTACAGAAAATTGAGATATTCAAATTTGAAACATTTATTAGTGAATTTTCTTAGAAAAAATTCACTAATGAGGAGATCTCGACTTTTGAATTTTGAAAAAATGTCTTTAAATGAGCGCGATCTAGGACCCCTAGAACCCATATGCGGGGTCAGTTTCAATTTATATATATATATATATATATATATATATATATATATATATATATATATATATATATATATATATATATAATTGAGTTTTCATTCGAAAAAAATTCTTATCTCAAAAAGTAATTAACCGATTTTAATAAAATTTGGCATGTACCTTTCTTTTGTAAATAGCTTTGACAAGTTTGTTAGTCAGGAAAATCTGACGAGGTTTTCCGGGAAAATTTTAAGTTTTCATTCGAAAAAAATTTTTATCTCAAAGAATAATAGGCCGATTTTGATAAAATTTGGCAATGGCTTTGACAAGTTCGTTAATCAAAAAAATCTAACGAGGTTTTTTTTAATATCACCGCGTTTGACAATGGCTTATATGAGATCTAATATGTCGTTGCCCTGGTAACGGAACATTCGATATTATTGCGCAGGTCTGTTAGACGCTGTAACTGACGTTTATCGTATGGTATGAGATTGTTTATATGTTTATTTGTTTGAGTCGACGAATTATTAGTGTTACGTTACGAAATTTTTATATACAAGTGCAAAGTATTCCTTTATTAATGTTAGTGGGTGGATTAAACAGTGTTTGTTATGTTTTATCAACACATATAAAGGATCGAAGTTTTACAAAAGGTGCTGATATGCAACAGGTTAGTTATTTTCTCTCTGATTCTTTGGCGGTAGTTTTAGTTAAGTTTATGGTTTAACGGTCCATAATTTTTAGCTAATTTTTGTAGAAAAAATTCGTCAATGAGGAGACCGCGACTTTAGAATTTTACAAAGATTTTTTTCAAATGAGCGCAAGCTAGGCCCCCTGGAATCCATATCCGGGTTTACGTTCAGTTTTGATCTGCTTACATATATACAGGGTGACGCGTTTCTACGGTAAAGCTCAATATAATTATGATTATACAAGAGACGAGAAAAAATTGTATAAGTTAATTATAGGGTGTCTTGAGCTGCATCTTATAAAATTATTTTGACAATAAGTCGTTGACAATAAGTCGTTGGTGATCCCTACAATATTTTTTTTCGAACAGCCGTATTTTATTGCATTTTTTATCTAAATATGTTTGTAAGAAAAAAAATCAAGACGCAGTAAGTGCGTCTTCGTAGCAAATTTTCATAAAATGCTTCAAATTTCAATAACTCAATTTGCTATTAACCTACGGTGTGTTGACTAGGAAACCAACGTTTAAAGTTTATTGTCGGAACATTTTTGTACATTTTCAAACAATAAGTTATTTTGATAAAATATGGCACATTGTTTCTACTATATAGGTTATACCGGTAACCAAATTGATGACTGCTTGCATTAAACAGACATTTGATATTCAAAGCATTTTTATAAAAATTCACTGCCATAACGCACTTGCTGCGTCCAGACTTTTTTTAAATCGCATTAGTGGAATGGCTTTATGAACGGTTTTCAAATATTTTTCAAAGTTGCAGGCTTGCATAGCTGTGTTTTTGGAGCATTATAATTTAACTTCATAGAATTATAGCGATACCGAAAAGCGCCAACAAAGACTCCGCCACACTGTTTCTCGTAGTTGTGCTAAGGCTTATATACCAATTTTTAAGACAGACGTAACTATCTAGGTGGGCATTCTTTCAGACGGGTCTACAGTTCACCTTCGAATTTGAACGCCTAATCTCCAAACTGACATTATAAGTTGATAAACAAAATATAAATGAAACGGGCAATATACTAAGTGAAAATTGGAACCTATGATGATCACTGATAAGTACACTTTGGTAACCCAAATCACCACAACACATCTCTCAATGACCTGACGATTTCGCTAACAAAAAATTTTTTTGTATCATCTGATGACACTAACTTTGTTAGTGAAACAATCGTCAGATCTTTGAAAGGTGCGTTGTGGTGATTTTGATTCTCCAACTGTACCTAACTGGCAATATACTCACAGCGGTCCATTTGTGAAGCAAATTCTGACTAGTCTTTCATTTTCTTTTAATAACTAAACATAAACTTATGCATATGTAAATCTTTAGTGCATTGTACAGGTGTCCGTTAATCATAAAGCAATACTTCGCCCACATACAGGCAGGTCCAAGGGCGTAGATAGGCTTTTTTCTTGGGGAGGGTATTCCAAAAAATACAAAGGTAAACAAAATTTACAAATACAAAGACTAAAAAATGTATTGAATTAAAATAATAGAACAAAAAAATGCGAAAATATTTCCCACATAAGAAAACAAAAGTCTGGACGCAGCAAGTGTGTTATGGTAGAGAATTCTCATAGAAAAGATCTGCACCAAACATTTTTTATTAAATACTTATAACTTTTTTCTTGTAACATATAGATTTGTTTTGTATATAATTTATTTTTTATAACATAACCGTATATTAAAAATTTGGTTACCATAGGTCTGTTATTTTCGGAAATTAAAAAAAAATGTTCGAAAGAAAACCCAAAATATTCTTGGAAAACGTGATCCAATTTTTCTGGATAACGAACCCACTTACAAAAGGAAGGTGCCTGTCAAATTTCATCCAAATCAGACCATTGTTTTTTGAGTTATCGTGTGAATTTTTTCTATGAAAATGCGCTAAAAAAATTTAAAAGTCTGGACGCAGCAAGTGCGTTATGGTAGTGAATTTTCATAGAAATGATCTGCAACCAAATTTTTTGTATAACTTTTTTTTTTCTTGTAACATATAAATCTATATTTTGGTGTATCGTTTACTTTTATATTGTAAATCTACCTACCATATATATATATATATATATATATATATATATATATATATATATATATATATATATATATATATATATATATATATATATATATATATATATATATATATATATATATATATATATATATATATATATATATATAAATAAACATGTAAAAATTGAAATTGACCCCAGATATGGGTTCTAGGAGTCCTAGTTCGCGCTGGTTGGCAAACATTTTTTCAAAATTCAAAAGTCCCGATCTCTCCATTAGTGAATTTTTTCTACGAAAATGCACTCAAAATCAAACTCGAAATCAGAGTAATGCAAAGAATTTGTTTTGTTTTGCAAGTCGCTCCAAAACCTTTTTGTCATTTATAGGAACGCTCTGATCTTCATGAATGAAAGCTAGTCCACCTGACCTGCGTTGTCCTATTCTTAAGCTGAACCAAATTTTAAACGTTCTTAACGCGGAAAAACACCTTTCTACAGACTCCACACTAGCAGACAAACCTGCAAAAAATCTTAGTGCGAGATGTCCCTATATCACGAAGCACTTCTTTATCAGATAATTTGAGAGTTTCAACAACTTCAACAAGCACCTGGAGAACTGTTGTTCTATTTTCTAACACAAAAATTCAGCTGTACCTAAATCTGGACTCTTATTTATTATTATTTTCCTATTCCAGCAAATATTTTGATACATTTTCTTCTGATGATGAAATGTGGTCATTTTTTGTGTTATAACTGCAGGAATGATATTTTCTTTTTTAGGAAAAAAATTGTTTAGAGTTAAAGTGAAACTTGAGATTTTCCATGATGTTCTTCAATAGAGAAACAAAAATGCCGGTGTCATAATATCTCTGGGGGATTTCCTTTTGAACGTTAGTATGCTTAAAACCTTAGTAAGACGTCTCTGTCTATAGTGTTTATGCGAGGAAACCTTATAGAAATATTTAACTCATTGCGCAGTTTGTCAATTTTTTCATACAATCTCGTGAATCATCTATCTGCGCTCATATTTCTTTCTTCTAGCAGATCTAAAAGACAACAAACTGATTTCTCAGCATATTTCCTTTTAAAAGTTTAAAAAATTTGCTAAAATGCAGGTCCAAGAAGCATATTCACAAAAAATTTTTACAAGTTTTACTTATTTCGAGATTTTCTCATTTTTTTAACAAAAAAATTCCGACCTAGTAATTTTTTCTCCTTGGGTATAAGGGGGGGGGGTAACTACCCCCATTACCCCTCCCTTATCTACGCCTTTGGGCAGGTCAAAACACTACTAGTAGTTAATAAAATCATTTTTCATAGTGGCCCTCTTAACACAGATAGCCGGCCTCAAAGGCGCACCTGAAGATTTACATTTTCGATTATAACTTTCAAGCAACCGTGTATATTTTCATGAAATTTTGTAACGTTGTACAGCCTATATGGAGTCAGAAACTCATACTAGAATTCTTGTAGATTGCTAGGGAAGCTAAGAACGGACAAAGCACCTGTTTAAGGAGCTGGGGATAATGGGGGGGGGGGTTATCGGGATAACTGTTATAATTTGAACTGGACAGACATGGTAACGATCTAATTTAATAACAAATGAATAAAATATCCAACAAAAAAAGTCTTTTAACAACTATCAAACCAAATCTAACAAATCTCTCTTAATATTTACAAACACCTCTATATATATATATATATATATATATATATATATATATATATATATATATATATATATATATATATATATATATATATATATAGATAGAATTACTACGTCTTAATAATACGTAAACATAATTAGTCAGAATTACTCAATACGGTAAATTAAGTCATATAATATTGCAAACTGCCATCAGCAAACTTGCGTATTGTTTATATAAACTTGTGAAGTGATGATGATTTCAATGTCAACGATTACAATATCTATGTGACCTACTTAACTACATAAAAATTACTCTAATTTATGGTAGCGAATTTTCATAGAAATGTTTTTAATTATAAATTTAAATAATATTAAAATATATTTCCACGCCTAGGGACGCCCTCCTCGATAACTTTCTGTTCCATGAACACACCACACAGGTAAGGTCAAAGTTTTGACAAGTTTCATTTTAAAAAACTAAAAACTGCCTTTTTAAGTACTTTGGGCATTTCTCTTTAAAAAAAAAAGGTACTCTATATATTTCAGGAACATTTTCAAATATAATTAAACTGTTTATTTACTACTAAATTAAACCAAATTATAACCAAATAGAACCAACATAAATAACCTTCTAAATTTCAAATGCAGCAATGCTAACATGTTTTTGGAAGGGTTGATCGGTAACAAAAAAAAAATGAAAATTAAATAACGGTGATGCCTAACATAAGTTTAGTTCTAATTGATGTTCCAAATGAACATCCTGAAATTCAATACACTTTCTTATTATTTTACGAATTTTTTGTTGGGGTACTTGCAACAACATTGCAGGATCCTTTCGTATTTGTTCAGAAAAATTGATTAACTTTGAAGAAGCTCTTCTCGGGTATTTACTAAAGACCTGACCTGACCTGACGTAACTTGACCCAAAAAAATCTAGGGCATATAGGTCTGACCTCCTAGGTGGACATAGAATAGCTTCGTCGCGACCTATCATCAGACAAATAACGACGCACTGCCGTTGCTAACATGGGGCGGCGCACTATCGTGAATAAGCCACATTTGTGCCCTAGCTTGCAAGGGTATTTGTGCGAAAACAATTTTGATATGGCTTCAGACGAGTCCATTAGCCACAGTAGATTTTGCCAGGGTACATTTTTCAATAAATTATTTAAACTTTCTTGCAAGAAGTGCAAATACAAAGTATTATTTACCCCTTATTTTTAAACGAATGGGTCAGTCTAATGATTTCCAATGATCCCCGTCCACACATTAAGAATAAACCTTTATTGATGTTTGATCCATGTTATTGCATTGGGATTTTATTCATGCCCGATATGTAGATTATGATGATTTATCACGCGGTGTCACGTAAATGCAGCTTGGTCCGTAACGGCAACAGTTTCGGCAAAATTTGAATTTTTTCTAAAGAGTTCTAAACCCAAGTTAGCATAAGTTACTTTTGCAGGATAATTATCTAAGGATATTGCCTGTACTTTTCGAATATGGAAGGGATGAAGCAATTGTTCTTTATAAGTTTTATTAACAACTAATTTTGTTCTGTCTAGTTGACCCCGCGAGCCTCCTTGCGCTGTTAGAAGGATTATCAGCAATGCCATTAATAACATGTTCTTCTAACTTGGGGTGTCTTACTTTACTTGGAAACCTTCCACGACGGCGCGGCAATAAGCTTCCTAAAATGAATTTTTAAATCATTACTTTAAGAGCCAAGCAGCACAACATAGTATATTGAATGTTTTTAGTTAATTTTCTTTTAAAAAGTTCACTAATGAGGAGATCACGACTTTTGAATTTTGAAAAAATTTCTTCAAATGAGCGCTAATTACTGATAACTCAAAAAATAATGGACCGATTTAGATTAAATTTGGGGAATACCTTTCTTTCATAAGTGGCTTGGACAAGTTCGGTAGCCAGGAAGATCGGCACATTTTTTCCCGGAAAATTTTGTCTTTTCTTTCGAAAAAAATTAATATCTCCGGAAATAACAAAGTAAGGCCAACCAAATTTGGTACGCGGGTTAACATCATTATAGGTAAATCATCTACTGAAATTTAGCTCTGCAAGTTGAAACAAAACAAAAGTTATAGGCATTTAAAGAAAAATAAATTGGGGTTTTCCTCGAAACGTCAAAGTCGCGATCTAAAATGTCAAAATTGCCAATATTTAAGGAAAGAACCTGGAACTAATACGAGCTTTGTAAAGAAAATGTTGCAAGAAGAATATTTTACAAAGCCTGAAGTCTTAGCTTTAACCGTCATTATTCTTCATTTTACTAAAATATTTCCAGAAAGCTCATTTCTAATAGACCCCTTCTCTGATGCTTTGGCAGTAGCCTTAGCAATAGAGTTTATCGTTGAATGGTACATAATTTTGGTCGAATTTTCGTACAAAATCAATAAAGTTCAATATATCCGTTATTATACAAGATACGAAAAAAAATTGTATACATTAATTATCAGGTGTCTTGAGTTACGTCTTAAAAAAATATTTCTACAATCACAAGCTGGCCCATAAGTCGTTGGTCATACAAATTTTCTTTTTTTTTTATATTGAACGCGCCTAATGTTATTGCATTTTTGCATTTTCCATCGAAATAATGCATGTTTGTAAGAACAATATTCGAGACGCAGCAAGTGCGTTATGGTGGAGAATTTTAATTAATTGCTTTAAATTTGAATAGCTCAATTTGCTATTAACCTATAAGGTTGACCAAGAAACCAGTTTTTTTTTTGGGGAACACTTTAAGTACTTTCGGAAATTTTTGTACATTTTCAAACAATAAAGTTATTTTGATGAAACATGGCACATTCTTTTTCCTATATAGGTTACTAGCCAAATCTGATGCCTGCTTTCTTAAAAAAAGATACATATTTGCTATAAAAAACATTTTTATGAAAATATTACCATAACGCAATTGCTGCGTCCAAACTGTTTTTTTAATGCGCCACTAGCCGTGGCGTATGTGGATATCGTGCGAGTTAAATATACGTCAGAACGTCTGCGCCCGTAATGTTTAATTTTTCTATACGCTATACCGCTAATACAGGAGTACACGAAATGCGTGTAATTTATTTTAGTTCTTTATAGATTATGGAATATTTTTAAACATTTTATTAAAATATATTGTTTACCTATAAAATACGTAGTATCGTTTCAATTCCACAATTGGTAATTTTGGATCGAAGTTTGCCCTACATTGAATTGAGAACCGACAACTAAATGCAGATACCTTAAACATATATTTTATGGTAGCTAATTACCTAATATTAACCTGCAATACGTCTCTGTGGCTTGGTAAATTCGAGGTCTTCTTATGAAATCCGGATTACATATATAATATCAATATAACTGCAATACAGCACAGGAAAGATTTTGAGCATTGAGGTTGTAACATGTCGCATGTATTTAACATAAACGTGACATGTTACACGCGTTAACGACTTTTTCTAGAATAATCTTCTGAATCGGTCCCTCTAGTGACGTCAAACTCTGCGGTCCGTTACTCTACCGCATCACAACTCGATGGAATACGCCTGCAGGCGCAACAGCTCCATGACATGTCCAGATAAGATAATCTTTATAAACGGTTGCAATGCGTGACACGCTCTTTTCTGTTTCAAGTCAACCTGGAAATGTTATCGTACAACTAAACTTTCAATCGGGAAAAACAGCATGTCTAAATGGCACCCCGCTAGGGAGCACCCCCTGAATAACACATTGCTTAATGGAACCTCTTGGGAGCAGCCCCCTGAATAACACCTTGCTGAATGGAACCGCTAGGGAGCAGCCTCCTGAGTAACACCTTGCTGAATGGAACCGCTAGGGAGCAGCCCCCTGAATAACATATTGCTTAATGGAACCTCTAGGGAGCAGCCCCCTGAATAACACCTTGCTGAATGGAACAGCTAGGGAGCAGCCCCCTGAATAACACCTTGCTGAATGGAACCGCTAGGGAGCAGCCCCCTTAATAACACCTTGCTGAATGGAACCGCTAGGGAGAAACCCTCCAAATGACACCCTGTTAAATGGAACCGCTGAATTGCACCCTGTCTAAGAACAATCTTGGGTGCCGAATCATGAAGCCGTTTCCCCCAGGGAGTTGCATCTATACAATGAGGCACCTCCAGCATCCAAGGCTGGACGAATGCGATCATCAATCCGGAGGCAGCAGTATAAATCGCGAGTTAAGTACATCATTTATCTGTAATTTTCTTTAAAAGTAATGTATGCTCCACAACTCATTTCGACAGTGTTATATGCCAATTTAAAGTAGTTAATTTATATTTCTCCTTAGTTAAATTTGCTTAATTAAATCGAGCTGCATTGTATAACTTCAATAATCTTTCAATAAACTGATTTGACTCCTAACTCCTGACTTTTATTTGTGCATCTTACAACCCACCGACTGCAAGTGTTAAAGCCCACGCCCTGCGTTGATTTATATTCTATTTGTGCCCCGACTGAGTAGCCAAACTAATAATTAATTCCTTAATAAATACCTAGGGCATAATCATAGTTTTTCTAGTTATACTGTCACCACAACGTGGCGATTGGTTTTTTTAAAGTTATAAGGTAACTTAAAATGACTTTTTAATTGGCGGAACAGTCATGACACTGCAGAAAGGGTCTTCCAAGTCAAAACGCACTAAAGTTGAAAATAACCACAAAACAGATTTGTAAGAATGTTGTTTCTTTAAAGCTAAAAGTGTACACCAGTGAAATAAATTAGGGATTGTTGAAGGTGTTAAGTTGATGAAATACGTCACAAAATTGCGACCCCATCACAGTCATTTTTCACATAATCAACAAACAGATTGTTGTTTTATTATTCATGTCTGTTTGTTAGCCGTTAAATATCAAATGGGCTCACTTGCGTGACGTACATCAAGCGCCCAGCTCATCTTGTTACTAAGGCCGTGAATAATAAATAAGTGAATAGCAAGTAAGGCTTCAGGCTTTATATTATCATTTCAATAATATTCTCTTGAAAACGATACATGCTTTTATATACTTTGTCGGTCGGTACTATGGAGGTAGTGGTGAATTTCAATTCTAGGCTGATTTGAAGTGAGCAGTAGTGATGGGCACCGTAGTTACTTTTCAATACTCGTATGTAATCGTTACTTTCGAATACATTATTCGTTACATTGTATTCGTTATAAAGTAATCATTAAGGTTTTAATCGCATATCGTCAATCTGAATGCAACTTGTTTTACATGAGTTCATAGATAGATAGATAGATAAATTTATTTGTCATGAGCTGATACAATGTTTCAGATAGACACGTCAATAAAATTATAAAAACATAAGAATCAATAAGTAAAATAATGTACAAAATATTCACACAAACACAAACAGTCACACACTATATCACCACGAAATAACAAACAAGACATAAAAAAGACTAAATATATGCGACATCACAACAACTATGATGACCTTAAGTGATTTTCGAACTCATCGACAGAATAAAAACACTGCGAATACAGATACTGCTTGAGCTCTCTCTCGAATTGCGCCACGGTACGACAATCCCTAATATGATTAGGCAACAGATTAAAATAATAAGAACCCGCATACAACGGCGACTTTTTATAGAATGAACTATTAGGTTTATTCAGATATATATTATCTCTAAAGCGAATGTTATAGCTATGTAAATTGTAATTGTGTGGGAAATTATTTCTCTTCTTAATAAACCCCAACAACTGTCAGAATTTTATTATTTTTGAAAACCTCCCTACAAGATTCCCGAAACTCAAGGTTAAAAATCAGGCGCATAATGCGTTTTTGATGTAGGAGAACCCTAGCTGCATGCGTCGCCTGACCCCACGACACTATGTTATAATTTATAGCTGAGTGGCCAAGAGCATAGTACGCAGTTAACAGGCCATCTAAATTAAGGCAGGACTTTAAAGTCTTTAGAATGTAAAAACATCTGTTCAGCCTTGAGCAAACTGCGTCAACATTAGTGGACCAGGAGAAAACTCTGTCAATTACTGTTCCCAGAAATTATGTGGAGACAACAGAAGTTAAAGAGCTGCCATTGAAGTTAACACTGATGTCAACACGCGGACTTAACTTAGTTTGGAAATGCAGCAATTGCGTCTTGTCATAGTTAATAATCATATTGTTTTTTTGTACACCAGCTGCTGAATTCATTTAAAACGTTATTAATTTTTTTATAGAGAGATGGAAGATTTGAGGCTGAGACTAAAATTGACGTATCATCAGCGTACATGAATACCAATCCATTTGATATATGTTTTGGCAAGTCGTAAAGCAGGAACAGCAGCGGGCTTAAAATGCTTCCCTGTGGGGCGCCAGTGTTTATGACTTTTGAGTCTGATAAGGCATCGCCCATCCTAACAACAAGTTTTCTGTTAGACAGAAATGACCGAATCCAGTTGTTCAAATTTCCTCCGATTCCCATATAATGAAGTTTGTCACAAACAAAGCCAGAATTTATCATGTCGAACGCACGGGACAGATCAAAAAATAACCCCACCGTGTATTCCTTCAAATCCATCCTTTCCAGTGTCGCCTGCGCAAAATCAGTCACCGCTGATTCCGCGGAGAGCCCCTTACGGAAGCCGTACTGTCGGTTCGAGATTAAGTTGTTTCCGTCCAAGTATTCTTGCATTCTTTGCGAAACTATTTTTTCGAATATTTTGGAGAAAATACTCAGCAACGCAATAGGCCTATAATTCTCGATGTTGTTTTTATCTCCCCCTTTATGTAGAGATATGATAGCAGCAATTTTCAATCGTGTGGGAAATTCACCCCGAAGCAACGACAGGTTAATCACTTTAGTTAGAGGCATCAATCATTCATCACACAATTTAAAAATAAACGATGGAATGCCATCCAGCCCAGCCGATTTTTTATTTTTTAAGCCCAGAATAATATTTCTAACTTCATCCTCAGTAACTGGACGTGCAAACATTGATGACTGGGGACAATTAACCGACACAGTACAACGATCCGAAAGGCGACCTTGGAAATGACTGTTTAACTTAAAAGCAACGGCAGTAGAAAAATAATCCGCAAACATATTAGCCACAACCGTGGGGTCATTTATTTCAACACCATCATGGGTGAGGGAAACTTCAGACAACTTAGGTTTTTTATTTCTTACTAAATTTACTAAATTCCACAGCACTTTAGGCTTATTATCCGAATTAGACACCAATTGTGAAAAATAGTTTCGCTTTTCATCATTTATTAATTTGTTCAGTCTTATACTACTGATCTTATAGTAATCCCTGAGCTCTTCACTGCTATATTTTTTACGTAATATATTAAGATCTTTAAGGTTCGCAGTTTGAACTCTGACATTGACGCTTGGACGATATCGCAGGCCCGTGTTACTCCTAGTTTTTACCTTTTTAATGGGAAAGGCTGCATCAAACGCAAATTTAAAATGTTCCCAGAATACCTCAAATACGTCATCCACCGAAGTGTGTTCGCAGAAACCATCGTCATCAAAAATATTTATATTAGTAAGTAGCCTTTTGAACTGTTTAATTACAAGCTGTGAGAATGATCTTTTAAACTGAAACACATTACTGTGTCCATTAGTTATATTAACAAGATGCAGCCAGTCAAAACTAACAGCATTATGATCCGAGAAGCCAGGACTAACATTCCTGCAATCTACACAATTCTGAACATTCGTCAAAATATAATCAATACATGAACCACCTACCTTTGTGATCCTTGTCGGAGAGTCCACGACTGTATGCAGGTTGTACGACTCAAAAATATCATTTAATAAACTGAGACGCGGGGAGCTTTTCAATGCGTCAACATTTAAGTCCGCTGCAATAACTATCGAGGAATACTTCAAGCAAATCTTATTTAACAATTCAGAAAACTTCAAAAGAAACAAATCAAAATCTCCAACAGGTGATCGATAAATTGACACAATACACGTATTCCCGTCAAACTGAACAGCACAGCATTCGAAAGAGAGTTTAACCGAATTTTTTTTTATAAAGCTAAGTTCACTACAATTTACACTAATGTTTCTCTTAGCAAACAAAGCACAGCCACCATGCGAATGAATGGTTCTCGAAAAATGTGACACCAGTTTATAGTCAGGAAAATAGACTGCCTCCAATTCCTCCGAATACATCCAGTGTTCATTTACTGACAAAAACGATGGATCCTTTTCAGAGAGGAAGTTTTCCATAACGTTTATCTTATTGCTCAAAGACTGAACATTTAAGTGCAGAAGTCTTAAGCTTGTCTGTTGTACGGCATTATTGATGGAACAGTTGTCATTCAATTCAGTCTGACTACTATCCGGAAGCGTTCTCATAACTGCGACGAAAAAATTTATAGGGTTTTATGATAACTCCTCTTGGCCACAATGAACCATCTAAAATAGTATGTTTTGCTTCAGAGTTTATACCAACCCTAAAGCTTCTGTTTTGTCCCTTGCTGTTTAACTTGACACATCGCATATCGATGAGAGGCCATCTTGTTTTGAAAAAACTATTCATGTCCTCTTCAGACACCTGTGCCTTAATTCGCCCCACATAAAACCATGAAGTCGCTGCAACACCCTGTATAGTAGTCACGTCTGTACCACAGCCTGTAACTATATCATGAAAGATGTAATTCAAGCTAGCTTTGGTTTGCTTTTTAACTTCACTAGGTCATCCCTTCTGATTATTAATAACGCGAGAATGTTTGTTTTTATTTTTGTTTATTTTCTGCCAGATATTATCTTCTGGCCCAGTTTCATTATTTTTACTTACATGTTTTTTTGCTGGTACTGGCTCGGCCGATTTATCAGAATCCGGCTTATCAGTGACCACCGAGATAATGGTTTCCGTTGATGAACTTGACCTGTCTAGAAAACTTTCACCGTCGCCGTTTAATTGCATGCTGTTATTAACCTGCAAATTAGTAGACGAAACACCAAATTGAGGAAGATTTCCGCTCAGTAATCTAACAAGATCAATGTTAGATTCTTTCAAGTTAACCGCTTCCTGTTTAAGTTGAATTATCTCGTCCAGAAGTTCACTAAATGTTATACACACTACTTTTTTAACAGTAGACTCTAGTTCTTCGAGTGTAAACAAACTTTTTAAATTTTTCTCCTCTTCCTTACATAGACTGTTAGTCTTATGACGTAAATTATACACTGCTTTTTGATTTTCTGGAGTTAAACCCATTATTTTCACTTATAATTAACGGAGATCAACGAACACGTTTACACTGCGCGACGTCTACTGTGACATAATACCAAATACGAAATAGGAAATAAATTAGGTAGATATACGGGTATGATTAGATATCCGAGTACGTCTACTACTATACTAGAATCGTGTGCGGAGTCTAGATGCTGGATGCCTGTAAACAAGTGGATACTAAGTAATAATTATTTTCTAAATGAGTGTTCGCTACTTCCGGTATCCTGAAGTACCGAATACTTTGTATTCGGTACTGTACTACCCGCCCATCACTAACGAGCAGGCCTCTCTTTTCAACATAATACATCCCTTTTCATATTGCTTCTGTTAAACCGTTGAGTGACATAAATGGATAGATATCCAACAGCTACACTGATATTAGAATGGCGCTGAAGTGAAAATCTGGCAACACGGTCGGCTATAATATGTTTATTTACTTATTTATATTATACTGAGAACCTCGGTGGTTCAGAGGCAAGAACGTGTGCCCCTGAACCGAAGGGTACTGGGTTCGATCCCAGCGTACTCTTTTCACTTTTTCAGTACAAACTGTAACATTATCATCAACCGAGGTTCTGGCATTGTATTTGAGCAAGTTGAATGTCTGCACGTTCCGCCCTTCGGAGGGGGCGTAAAGCCGTCGGTCCCGTGTCCATGTGATGTTGGGCACATTAAAGATCCCCACCCTCCTTACAGAAGGGCAGGGTTCGGCAAAATTCCCAGGATAGTGAGGTGAAACTGCTCCCTGGCGTCGGTGATTGGCCATAGTCGCGGAAATAGGCCGACGTTAAAGAAACAAAAACACACATGTATGTACTGGCTCTATACAGGGTGGCGCATTGAAAACGAAACAGACCGATTTGCTTTCAGAGAATTTTTTTTAAGAAACGCTGAAACAGGTCAATTTTAATATTGAGGGGGACATGTTTTGACATAAAACTCAACTTTGTCACATCAACCCCTTAAGGTTGGTGATAACAACCCTTATATTTTAAATAAGGAACAAGGGTCGAGTGTTACATCATTTGAAAGCTCTTTCTTTTCCGAATTCAGCACACTATTTTTTTTAAGTTTTATCAACTCGTTTATAAATTATTCACAGTTGGAGTTGCAAGACCGTACTTCATTCATTGTGATAAGAAATACACTAGTTAGTTAATTTTTCGCTAAAAAGACTAAAAAACGAAACCAAACGTACAAAAGTGTTTATTCAGTTAAGTAAGTGTTCAAATTCTTGACCACCAGCTTCCATGCAAAAGTGCAAATTTTGTTCAAAACGAGCTCTGGCATTCTGGAGCATTTGTGAAGTTATTAGACGGCATTTTTTCGGCATTGGTCCGATTAAACGGTCTCCAAAAATGCCAGTCCAGACATTCAATTTCTGTGGAGTTTGAGTGTGGAATTCTTGAAAATTTCTTGGATTATTATCTGCCCAATAACGACACTTATGACGATTGACTGTAGAGTTTAATAAAAACGTACACTCGTCTGAAAAACAGATATTGAACGGAAAGTTCCAGTTATCAGCTATTCGTGCAGTCATACCTTCACAAAACTCCAGCCGCCGATCAAAATCATCTTCATTATGTCGTACAATATGATGTTTATACGGGTGAAATTTATGATGCTTCAATATTTGCTGAATAGTTCTTCTTTTGATGTTTGAAACAGTGGCCAATTTTCTCGTGCTTAAAGTTGGGTCTGCAGCAATTTGTCCTAAAACTTCAATCTCAGTAGTCTCATTTCTAACCGGAAATTCACGTTCAGGATCCCGTTTTTTGTTGGCTACTGAACCACTTTGTCGAAACTTTGCAACTAACTCCAAAATGTATTTTCTGTAAACATGTCTGTTCGGATGTCGTTCATTAAACAAATTTGCGGTACGGTTGACACAGTCATCGTTTTTGAAAAAAAAAGGGTAATTATTTCAACTCTTTCTTCTACAGAATACACCATTGTGAAATTAATTTTCGATAGTACTATCAAGTCTCAAACCGACCGATAAATTGAAATAATAAACCGCATTTCTCTCATTCCGATAAGAAATGTTTTGATAGTCCATTTTTTGTTTACAAACCAACAAAACATTGACTATCAGCACATTTGTTATCGGAATGAGTGAAATGCGTTTTTGCATCATCAACTGTGAATAATTTTTGAACGAGTTGATAAAACTTCCAAAAAAATTAGTGGGCTCATCTTAGAAAAGAAAGAGCTTTCAAATGATGTAGCACTTGACCCTTGTTCCCTATTTAAAATATAAGGGTTGTTATCACCACCCTTAAGGGGTTGATGTGACAAAGTTGAGTTTTATGTCAAAACATGTCCCCCCCCCCTCAATATTAAAATTGACGTGTTTCAGCGTTTCTTAAAAAAAATCTCTGGACGCAAATCGGTCTGTTTCGTTTTCAATGCGCCACCCTGTCTATTTGTCTATATAGATCAAACTAGCTACAAAATGAAAACCATTTACTCATGTAGCGTAATCAAATTTTAGCTAAAAAAAAATAACGCTTGTATACAATGAGGACAGGATAGTTTTGTGTTGTTACAAACTATCAAAAACAGAATTTTAATATTTTGGCATAGTTTTTAATTTTAACTAACATTACTTGCAACAGATAGATGCGCTCGAATTTTCTTACAATCATGTTGACAGAACAGAAAAAACACAACCTCAATATGTTCCTTGTATGCGACCCACCTTCATCATTGTTTCCAATATTTAAAGCATGATCTTTGATCACTCAATATGTTGTCGTTCTTTTAACAAAGATGGACATACCTATTTACTAATATCTACTGTTTGTTTATACCAACATTACCATAAATCCCACAGAACAATTGTTAGATGCGCAGTTCGTTGTTAAGAAGAAGCAACTAGCACGGTACTCGGTGCCTGGATGTCGGATTCAAGTAAAGTGCTGCACGTATTTACCAATATAGATTACATCCATTAGTCCAATGTGGAATGAAAATGCCCTTAGTATCAAACTTTTGACAAGTTTCATTCTAAAAACTGAAAACTGCCCTTTTAAGTACTTTAGGCGTTTCTCTTTAAAAAAGGGTACTTTAGTTATTTTATGAAAATTAACCATTCTGTAGATAATTAGATTCTTATACAAATTACAATCAGCAAGAGTTATTACAAAATTTTCAAATTTAATTAAACTTATTTACTACCAAGTTATTAAAGTATAACTTACCTACTATTTTCGCATACTAACTGCAATAATTATTACAAAATTTTCAAATTTAATGAAACCTATCATTTACTACCAAATTATAAAAATATAACTTACCTGCTATTTTCGCATACTAACTGGAACCAACATAAATAATCTTATAAATTTAATATGGAATAATGCTAACATGCCCTTATAAAGGTTGTTTGGAGCTTATGACGAACAAAAAAATGAAAATTAAATAACGGTGATGCCTATCATAAGTTTAGGACTAATTGATGTCCCAAATGAACATCCTGAAATTCAATACACTTTCTTATCCTACGAATTTTTTTGTTGCGGTACTTGCAACACCATTGCAGGTTCCTTTAGTATTTGTTCGAAAAAATGGATTATACTTTGAAGTAGCCCTTTCCGAGTGTTTACTAAAGACCTGACCTGACCTGACCCAAAAAAATCCAGGGCATATAAGTTTGAAAACCTAGGTGGACATAGAATAGTTTTGTCGCGACCTGTCATCAGACAAATAACGATGCACTACCGTTGCTAAAATGGGGCGGCGCCACCATCGTGCATAAACCACATTTGTGCTCTAGCTTTCAAGAGTATTTGTGTGAGAACAGCTTTGGCATGGCTTCAGACGAGTCCATTAGCCACAGGTGATTTTTCCAGGGTACATTTTTCAATAATTATTCAAACTATCTTGCAAGAAGTGCAAATACAAAGTATTATTTACTCTCTCTTTTTAAACGAATGGGCCAGTCAAATGATCCATCTTCCTCCGTAAAATTTATTTTCTTCTAAAGAGTCGTAAAACCTAGTTTGTGCCAATGTAAGCCTAAAAACCCGAGTGTATTTATTTGATGGTTGTCCGCGATTGACATCTCGTTACAGATATCAACTGGATCTAAGTCCTGTCCATAGTGGGGCCATCATCCCCTCCCCAACCCTAACCTATTTGCACTTATCTGTCAGATTTATTATTTTGTAAGATAGAGAACACCCTGTTTGGTTTGAAGATAAAAAGATAATCAAATACTTACTCAGCTTTTATCTTGTTCTGCCCAAAGTTCTAAATTTATGAGATCTTCGAGCCAAAACACCGGCACTACGTTAGTTAGTTAGTTTGAAGAGATCTAGATAATAGATATGAAGAAGTGCTATAGCACCACTAGAATTGAGAAAGGTTAAATAAGGAATTTGTCATTCAATCAAAACAAATATTAAAAACACAAATATTTAAATTTATTGACAAATTAATAATGGGAGTTATTTAAATCAAGACGCCTGGTAAATCAAACATACGTTGTTCATTACAAAGAAACAAAATAAATATCATATGCAAAGTTAAAGGCTTTTCTATTAATTCTACCAATGCTCTCAATTTTAATTTGTTAGGTAAATTTCTAGTTATTGTTCTGGCCAGAGTATGTTTTGTTTTCTTAAGAAGCTTGTGAGTAAAATTAAGATATTGCATAATTAAGTAATTGTTTACTATTGTTTAAATAAAAGGTTACGAGCTACTTTTTTGTACTCTAAAACATTTTTGAAGGTTTGAAAGGTTCGTGAGCAAAAATGTCAATTAATTAATACATACTAGTATTCCTAATTTACATATTTTCACATTATACAGAAGGAAAATACAAAATACATTTATATAATGCCAATCTCACTGATTAAAATTTTGATTTTGCTTGATTTAAAACTTATGCTGCAATTTAATGAGAAATTTAATGAGAAATTGAAATGATGCAGGAAAATTTCTGTCTGTCTAGTCTTAAAGATCACTTAAAAAGCTGAAAACGACTTACATGTAGTGAACTTGCCCATCCAAAGATTCAACACCTGGTCTGGACTTGCACCTGAGGTCCTATAGGTATGAATTTTCCTGCAGACGGAATGTGGAAACTGCACAAGGTAACATCGGTATTTAGCGCCTACCATAGGTGCTTAATTTCCCCAAGAGAGGAGTTAGGAACTGGTGAAAAGCGCTTTCAGAGGTGGCGACAGAAAGAGAGTGTACTTGCAATGTACTATCAAGACGCTAGGCAGATACTAGGTTTGAAACTTGATGTACTTGAATCGGAACAGCAAAACTGTACTTTGACGGTAATTTCTGAGACAAAGGTATGTTGCTAAATGTAATTAAAACGCGTTGGCCAAATGCCTTGCTGTGTCTATTTTCGACTTCCATATAACTTTCAGGTTATTTCACGCCTTGCTAACATACACTTTAATTTTACTCGAAAGTGACCTGTGTTGATTTGGTCGCTGACCAATTGTTAGCGTGGATTTACGTCAATTGAGTTTAAATTTTGCTTCAGTAAACAGTTTGTTTAACATTTTGAACTGAAATGTTAAATATCAAACTGACAAATTTTTTATCATTTAAAACTAACCATTACATCAGATAAAGTTTTCATATACTTGTCTATTTTTTTAAGTACAGTTCCTTTCTAATTCGATTTTTAAATTTTAGTGATTAAAAAAAATCAATCTTGAGGAGATCGCGACTTTTGAATTAAAACAAAAATCTTCAAATGAGCGCAAACTGGAACCCCTAGAATCCATATCCGGGGTCAGTTTTAATTTTGATATATATATATATATATATATATATATATATATATATATATATATATATATATATATATATATATATATATATATATATATATATATATAATACTCTCACGTCATTTTGTGGCATGTCATAAAATTAAGTTAGTCACAAAAAAAGTTAGTTATTTGGAAAGAATGGGAATGAAAATTGGAAAGTTATATCAATGAATAAAGCAATAATGTGAGAGGATTGATTTGGCTTGAAATATTAGTTAGATGGAGTGTGCTATGGCAGCCAAATTAATGCGCGGATTTACGGGCATTTAAAGACAAAAAATTGGGTGCCACTGATGACCAGAGAAACGCACAAAAACAAAGTATTTTGTGTGGATAACAAAATCTATTGTATATTACAAAGTTAAAGGGTTTCTGGCGCTAAAAGGTCAAGACGTACCAGAAAAATTACTTTGAAAATTTTATAGTTTTTACTCCTAAAACGTCGCGATTTGAAACATCAAAATTGGCAACTTTTAGGCAAATAATGTGAAACAACTACGGGTTATGTAGAGATAATATCGCAAGACGTGTCTTTTGCCAACCCCGAAGTTTCAGCTTCAACCGTCATTGTACTTCATTTTACTAAAATGTTTCCAGAAAATTCGTTTCAATTAGACCCTTTTCTCTGATGCTTTGTCCGTTTGTTCGTAGTTAAAGTGAGGTTCCGTATATACATTTTTTGTGTTTCTATAGAAATCATTGTTTAATAAAAGTTTTGTGAAATTTTGGTAATTAATAATACATTTTTAATAAGCTATTGTAAAAAAATCGGATTGTGAAAAAATATTTGCAAATTTTCATGAATTTTTTTTTAAAAGTTTTGTCGAAAAGCTTTGAATATCTTGGTAGGTGAGTAAATAGCTTGTTGTTCTGTGGCCAGGAAAATCGGACCAGTTTTTTTCGGAAAGATTTTAATCTGTTTTCGTAAAATTTTGCACTTTTTAAACAATAAAGGTATTTTGAGGAAATATGGTACATTGTTTCCACTCATAGGTGATACTGGTTACAAAATTGGATGCCTGCTTTCATTGAAAAAAGACTCATTTGCTATTAAAAACATTTTTATTAAAATTGACTACCATAACGCACTCGATGCGTCCACACTTTTTTTAAATACGATAATGATATCCGTTTAGCTAATAAGAATCGTACCGGCAGCATTTTCTTGCAATGTGGTACTTACACTGATGTTTGGTTATTCACACTGAATTGGGGGAAAGTCACGGCAACTTGTTTCCGACTTGTTTTCAAAAATAAATCGGTTATGGTTAAGTAGTCTGCGTTTGAATTAGTCAGGGCACGATACTTGGGAATCATAACCGTTGCACCTCTAAGGGGTCATAAAAATCGCCCATTGTTAAAAGTGCTGTTAATAATATGGGTTTCAAAAATATTTTTGCTAAGTGGACACATGCATACATAGCCGCTTGAAAACGAAACAGGCGCAAATTAAGGCACTTATCATGATTTGGTGCAAAATCTCTCAAGTTTGCTTTCAGGTGAAAGACTTTTAGGCTTATTTCCAACAATGCAACACCAACCCCTAAGCGGTAGTACGGTGCCTTCCAAAACTCTTAAATGACAACGGGGTTGGGGGTGGTCAAGTAGCACATCATTTTAAATGTGGTGTAAATCTGTTTTAAAGGGGTCCTATTATTTACATTTGAAGCAGCGGGTTCCGAGAAATTGACTTCTAAAGGTGAGTAATTTATTTACGAAACACATACGTGTAAGTTTATCAAACGTTCAAAATTTCGACCACCAGCCTCCATACAATGGCACATGTTTTGCTCAAAACGTCGGCGCACATTCTGTAACATTTCGAGGGTGAATTGGCCGCATTCGTTTACGATCGGTTGGTGTAAATATTGTACAAAATCGGCCTGAGTATAATAAATTTGGCCTTTTGTGTGACCCCATTAAAATAAATGTGGGGCTGATAAATCTGGCGATCATGCGGGCTATTCTTACAAACCTCTTTTTCTCAAAACCCACTGCTTTAGGAATATGTTGCAAATATATTGTCAAATAGACAAAGCGTAGTGTGGAGGAGCTACATCCTGCTGAAATCCCAACTGTTATACGAGATAATGCTCGTCATTCTCGATAAGGTCAGTCAACATTGGATCAGTGGTGTTTTCCAGCAACTACAAGTACAAATATTCAGTTAGGTTACCAGATAAGAAAAGCGCCTCCGTGGCCGTGCGGGAAAGTCGATGACTCTCCAATAGGGACTTGGGGATCGACGGTTCGAGACTCACCGGCGGCGGATGATTTTTCAAATCACTGTCGTCGTTGAGATCGAGCTCAAGGTGGAGGGTAGGTTAGTTTAGATGAGCAAAAAGGGTCAGCAATGGCCTAATTGCCAGTAAGCATCTTACCTGTTACCAGGTAAGAAAAAAGGACGAACAATATAGTCACTAAAAATTCCAGCCCAAACATCAAATATTTTCGGATGGTGTTTATGAATATTGTGAAATAATATGGGATTAGCAGCGGCTGAATAGCGACGATTATGGCAACTTGCAGTAGTGTTTAGGAAAAATGATCACTCATCCGAAAAGCAAGTATTAAAAAGAAAATTCGGATCATTCGTTAACTTATCACTTCGAAAATGTCCAGACGGCGGTCAGTCATTTTTATTGAGTCCGTGTGCAAGATGGATTGTGTATGTGTGGAACTTATGACGCTTCAAAATGTTTTAAATGGTATTTCGCCCAAGAGCAGATTCACTTGCCAGTTGCCTCTTACCCGTCCCGGGATTCAAAGCAACATAGCCAATATCCGCCACTTGTAAAAGTGAATTCATTTCCACCCTCTGTGCAATCAAGCAAACCATTTTGATGAATAACTGCACAAACATCAATAACCTTATGAATAAATGAAATGAAAATCACTCGTAAAATAAGGTTTCTTCACAAATAAATAAACCGAAGTGCACAATTTATTCATTATCGGTAACCATTAAAAAATCATCCACTCTCACTTTTTCGTAAATGGTAATCAGATAAAACAATTAACAAAACGCGACAATATTTGTAGAAAATTAAAGAAAACCCTTTCTTACCTTTGGGAGTCAATTTATTAGAACCCACTGCTTCAAATTTTAAAAATAAGACATCGTTGAAAAGAGATTTATTTACAACAGCTTTAAAATCATGTGCTACTTGACCTCCAAGACATTTAATATTTTATGGGTGGATCGCACCACCGCTTAAGGGTTGACCAACCTGTATATTGAGTCAGTTATACACGATTGCTTCTTTCAGCAACATATTGCTCATTTAACTGAATAGAAGTGCTATATTTAGTGGCCTGCTACGAGAATTGGTTTGGAATAAGCTTTTATTACTAAAATCGTTAACTCGAAGAACAGAAGCGTTGTTGCAGAAAATTAGAGGCGTGTTGTTTCTCCAAAAGCCGCAGAAAATAGAGCGAAGGCAACAACGTATGCAATTAAAGGACTTCATCAAACTAGCTACAGACTAGCGTTTACACATAGAAAATAAAATAATTGGCTGGAGTAAAATAAAACCCATGTCGAGAAGGATCCTAGAGAAGAGAAGCGACGATAGAAGATAAAAGAACAGAGAACTCTCGCCTCGTAAGCGTGAACTTTTTATAACTTCTATGCAATTACCCCCAACACTTGTTTGATAGTGTTTCATTCGGTTAACTAACAACTCCCTAACTTGAGTTTTATACAGTTTGGACGCGTTATCTCCTTAGGGAAAGTCAAAAGGTGTGGATACACAAAACGGGACATAACTCAAGTTAAGCCTGACCCATTTATAATATGAGTATAAGTCGAAGGGCCCTAGATTTAAAGACACCATATTCTTTAATATATTGTTGGTTGAAGTCTTTAAGTGTGAAACCGCATTCCAAATATGTGTGGGGCTATCTTTCGTTAGATTGTTTATTAGTGAATTTTTATTAAGAAAATTCACTAATAGAGAGGTATCGATGGTGATACTTTCGGAAAATTTCTTCAAATGAGCGCGCATTAGGGCCTCTGGAACTTATTTTCATGGTCAGCTAAAATGTATATATATATATATATATATATATATATATATATATATATATATATATATATATATATATATATATATATATATATATATATATATATATATATATATATATATATATATATATATATGTATACATATCCAAACGATAACTCAAAAAATACTTCACTGATTTGGACCAAATTTGGGAATTGCCCTTATTTTGCAAATGGCTTGGATGAGTTCGTTCATCAAATCTTAACGGCCAATTTTTTTTAATAAGAAATTAAATTATTTAGTTATTTTTTCAAACGCAATATCTCTCAAATTGTTTAAGTAATTGAAACGAATATTTACAACTTAAAAGAACATAGACAGACGTGGTTGTGTACCAATTTTCAAGTCGTTTGATCAAAGGAAAATAAACTTATTCGAAAATAATAATAAAATAATCATCGACATCACTTCAGATTCTGTAATGCAATATCTACAATGTTGGACAAAGACAGATGACGTTATATGTGTTGCTTTGCTACCTAAATAAATCGTAGATAAAAATCTAAACAATGGAGGTTGTCGCAGGTTATGAGCCTGGACAACGTTGTGAGATATACGACAGGGACGCCACCTTGGTGCAGCACCAGGTAGTACGATAGCTCTTGTTTTACACAACATTTTATAGATAAAGCTGTGTACAATAAAGTACAATCAACTAACAATAATTGTGTAAACTGTCAGCCTTGGACCATTTCTTTCGTAATACCGGGACAAAGTTTGCATCTAAAAGCAATAAATTTTAGCATGGGAATGTATACTATAAATAACCAATTTCGGGACGCAGCAAGTGCGTTATAGTAGTGAATTTTCATAAAAATTGTACACTATTAGTAAGATTTATTATTAGAACTAATTCTTTAAATTTAAATGAACCTTGGAGATCGGTTTTAGAGTCCCAGTTAGCGACTATTTGAAAACATTTATATATTATATGGAGCTAAAACATTTAAATTTGGTCTTAGATATAATCTGTAAGTACTGCAAGTGCCTTAAAAAATTGTGTTACAAATTTAATTAAAGTTACAAAAGCTTTTCAGACAAAAAATAATTATTTACAAAGGGAATGTACCCGTCAAATTATAAATATGGCAGTTTTTTTTTAAATTTCAACAACACACCACGAGGGCTTACAGCCTAAATAATATCGTACCGTGGGTGTTGACCAGGAGGAAAGAGGCAGCTTGTTAATTCTAGACTTGAAGGTTTGGAGGTTCGGAGGAGAAGGAAAAACATGTGCCGGCAAGGAATTCCACAACTTGGAAGTCCTCGGGACCAAAGAGCGGGCATAACAAGATGTTCTATGTCTGGTGATCTGGACAGTAAAAGGGTGCATTCGCTCTGTTCCCCTGGTAGATCTGTTGGGGGCAGCAGGTGGGGGAACTATGGAGGAAAGCTCCTCTGAGCAGTGCCCGTGCAGATATCTATAAAAGAGAGAGAGAGAGGTCACCAACGGCACGTCGGTGGACAAGGGATGGCAGCCTTTGGGTGAGGGTAGGGTCACCGATGATACGTATAGCTCTCTTTTGAATGGAGTCCAGGATAGCGAGTGTAGAAGCGGCAGCGACACCCCAGATGTGGAAGCAGTATTCGAGGTTTGGCCTTATTTGTGAAGTATATAAGGTATAGAGATTAGCTGGTGAAAAGTATTTGCGAGCCCGGAAGAGGAAACCTAATTGCTTAGCAGCCGCTTCTGCAATTGATGTGACATGTTGGTGCCAATTAAGATTTCGATCCACAGAAATGCCAACAAGAGAAAAGGACTCATTACTTTGAATAACTTGGTTGTTCGTTGTGATGGGTCTAGGGCTGGTGTATCTCTTGTGAGAAAGAAAACAAGACTTAGTTTTGGTGGGGTTGAATTGTACAAGATTTCTACTTCGCCAGTCTAATATTTTTTGGAGATCCACGTAGACAGAACCCTCCATGAGTCTGCGATCCTCATCTATTTGGGCAAAAGAGACAGGCTTAGAATATTGTATATTTAAATGGAGGGTGCTGTCGTCTGCGTAGCTGTGAACTGGGTTGGGTGTGCTCGAGAGGAGGTCATTGATGTGGAGAAGAAACAAAGTAGGGGCTAAAGCTGAACCTTGAGGAACTCCTGTATTAATTGGATACAGTTTAGAGGAATGGCCATCCACAACAACAGATATGCTCCTGTTGGAGAGGAAATTTGCTGTCCACATACGGAGTTTTGGTGGTAGGACATAGGCCGGAAGTTTATTAAGCAGCGCTGCGTGCCAGACCTGGTCGAATGCTTTGGATATGTCTAGAGCAACAATCTGGGATTCACCGTGCTGTTCCATAGACTTGTTCCAAGAATGGGTGAAAAAGGAAAGGAGGTCGGCAGTCGATCTGCGCTGACGGAATCCATACTGCCTGTCGTGGATTAGACTGTGTTTTTCAAGAAATTTTAGTGATTCGGTGTTTATATACTTTTCTATCATTTTAAAGACTACTGAAAGGAGATAAATAGGCCTGTAGTTGCTGGGAAGCGCTTTGGATCCTTTCTTGGGGATGGGTTGTACTCGAGCAGTTTTCCAGTTACTAGGGAATATGCCTTTATTATAAGATATCTGAAACAGACGATTCAGGGCAGGAGCAAGCTCTGGTGCGCATTTTTTGAGAACAATTGCTGGGATCTCGTCAAGGTCAGAGGCTTTCCTGGTCTTAAGAGAAGAGAGCATCTTTCGTACCTTTTTAGTTTTGAAAATGATATCCGTCATTTTATGCGCGACATTGGGGACTGTTGGTGGTTGAACATTTGGAGGTGGGTTGAGAGTAGAATTGCCGGCGAACAACAAAGCAAAAAGTTCAGCCTTGCACAGGGCGGTAGAAACAATTTCATCCCCTGAGACAAGAGGTGGGAACGTGTTCTTGCAGAAATTATTCCCAATAGATTTAGCAAGAGTCCAGAAGGGTTTGCCGCCGTTGGAGCTTAAGAGGACTTTGTTTTTGATGTGGTTATTAAACGAGTTTTTTGCCTCAGAAAGAATGCGGACATAGCGGTTTCTTGCGTCGTTAAATTCTTGACGATTTTCTTGACTGGGATTGTGTAGAAGCGTTTTGTGAGCTTTGACTTTTTCAAGTCTGGCCTTGTCACAGGATTTAGAAAACCAGGGCTTTTGAGTGGCTGATCCTTTTACTATATGCTACATTTTCAGCCTGAAAATTTAATTGGGGCCGTCCATCAAGCTACAAATATGGTGGTAAAAAACAATAACCTTTACAATCACATCATTTTTAATTCTGTTATTCTGACGTCGTGCAAGACCGGGCTGGATGTACTTTGTACTTTCACCTTCGCGCATTGAGATGGTGTTGACCACGGTTTTCGGGATTTTAGTGGCAGAGATTTCGTGGATTCTTGTTCGGATAGTATATTTGACTTGTTATTTGTATTATTGTTCGCTCCGGTGGTATGTATCAATCTACGCATGGCAGCTTACTACTCCATCTTTCTTAGGAATTGGACTTTATCAAATTAAGTCATTTCAACTCATGTCTAATTTTCATAATGAAAATTCACTAACACAAATACGTTGTCCTATAGTGCTGGTCCTGCAGAACACAGTGCGTGCCATTTTGCAGGTTTAGGCATTTGCTTGTGTACTTCCTGCTTCTATACTTGGAGTTACACATTATTTCTAGATTTTCAAGATCGAATCAACTTGAATTTACGCACATTTGCTTGTGTTTTATATTGCTGGGCCATGCAACATATATTTTTTAATGAATGCATACGTTTTTTATGTCACGCTAAGCTTTCAGAACACAATAGGTTGGTTGCACGCTCAGTAACCATGCTGGAGGAATAACAGCACTTTTAAAATAATGACGACTCGATTTGAATGCAACTTAAGTATAAAATCAACTTCTTAAATTGGCCTCCACCTGAGTTATGCTAGGTTTCGTTGTCTTTATTACAGTTCGTCGTATTTGTTATGTCAACTTTCTCAGACACAATAAAAAGTTTCATGAAGTTTATATTCCTCCAGAAGACGCTCTGTCATATAACTGCTGATGAACAACGATTTATAGCATTCTTTTTATTTGTTTTAAGTTTTTTGTATTTTGTAGAGAACCTTACTTTATTGTCAGAAGACTAAAATGCTACGAAATTTTCTAATTTGCCTCGGCTTAGTCTACAATTTTTGACTCCGATAATAAAAGAAATTCTTTCATTTGAATTTTTGCAAATTACTATAGAAAAAATAACGTATCTTATAGAGGGTGTCTGGTCAGTATAGGACAAGCTTCCGATAGCGTACAGAGGTCAAAATAATACTAGTAGTGTATATACAGAGTGACTCATAACTATTGGGACATAGAGTAAGTGCTGGTTATTTGGACTAAAATATGAGGATTGGACCAAACATGCCTTAATAAAATGTTGCTGTGGAAAAAGATATACGGTATGAAAGGTGACATCTTTTTTCGTTTTTTGCTAATAATTTCACAAGATGCTCATAAATCGTTATCTAAATAAGCACAGAGGTATCCCTTTAGGCAATAAATACTATTTTACTTATTATTTTCGATTTTGTTACAGGAGGTGCCACATGAGCTATCACTAATGATGAAATTGGGTCATACCTTTTTTTGACGAAACTTTTTAGTAATTTTGATAATAAAACCTCATTTTTATGTTAAATTGTTATACTTATTCCAACTTAATCATTTCAATCGTTTTCGAAAAAACACAATTGAACATTTCAGAGCATCGGAAAATAATTTTAAATAATAATACAGTAAAAAACTTGTAATTCGAAATAAGAAATACAATACCTCAATCAAAATAACAAACTCAAATTAACTATACTATGTGACCTCCTCCTGCTTCTACGCCTTTTATATTCTTTCGATAAATGACTTTCTGACATAAAAAAATATATTCTGTCCCCAAATAAGATTAGCCTCATCTTGTATTTTTTCCCAGAGATTATTTCGTGAACGAATTTTATTGGCATAACGTAAGAAGTTCATATGTCCTAGAAATAGAAATCCATTGGGTTGTAATCAGGACTACTTGGTGGCCATGGAAAGTCACTTCCTCTGCTAATCCACCGTTGAGGAGATGTCTCATTAAGATGATTTCTAACCACTACTGGATAATGAGGTTGTGCTCCGTTTTGCATAAACCACATTGTTCTTCTTAGAAGTAGTGTGGGGTCATACAACATGTCAGCAAGAGTATTTTGTAAAAAAAATATGATTCTCCATTTATGTTTGAGGAAGAGTATATGATCTGAGTGGTCTGTCGCCTATAATGGCACACCAAAGATTACATTTGAATTCATGCGGAAAATGTCCTTCTTTAATCGCGCGTGGATTTTCAATTTCCCAGTAATGACTATTTCCCCAACTGAAAAACCCTCGTCTGGTAAAAGTTGCTTCCTTAGTGAAAAAATATTCTTCATAAAATTTCTGTCACTGCTGTGCTTGCTCAAAATAAATTGACAAAACTGTAATCGTCGTGGAATATCCCTGGGAAGTAAAATGTGTACCGGAGCGAAGTGATAAGGACAGAAATTCTCTTTTCTTAGAATTATAATTATAGATGACTAACTTACTCCCGTTACCACTGACAGACGACATACTTATTTCATTGTTTTTGCCTACTCGAACCAAAATGTCATCTTCTTGATTAGGTTTTATTTGTTTCGGACGACCTTCCTGATTTTTATTGCGGAATGGCCCTGTTTCGCCCAAACGACGATATAGGTTTTATAGGTTTTCCAAATGTTTTATGATTTGGTTGCCTTTTGTTTGCATTCAATAATTCATACCTTCTGGCTGCCGATCGGGCACAAATTTTTTTTGTGCCTGTACACCAATAACATGCCGCATTTCTTCATTGGCAAAATGATTATGCCATTGCATTTGAATGGAGAAAGTAACGATAAGTTGTTAATTACTCTTTAAAAATACAACATTTCAATAAGCCGACAGAATAAAAATAATGCACTCAAAATAAATAACATCAATCAGCAACAATTATCTGACAGCCCAAAGCACACTATCCATAAATAAAACATTATTTGAGCTTTCTTTCCGAGACTCTGAAATGTTCAGTTGTGTTTTTCTCGTAAACGACTGAAATGATCAAGCTGGAACAAGTATAACAATTTTACATAAAAATGATGTTTATATCATGTCTTATCCAAATTACTGAAAAGTTTCATTAAAAAAAGATATCATCCAGATACATCATCAAGGATAGCTCGTGTGGCGCCCACGTTAACAAAATGTAAAATATTACGTAAAGTAATATTTCTTGGCTAAAGTTATACAGCTGTGCCAATTTAATAACGATTTATGAATATGTTGGGAAATAATTAGCAAAAAGCGAAAAAAAGTCACTTTTAATACCGTATACATTTTTCCACAGCAACATTTTATTTAGGCATGTTTGGTATAATCCTCATATTTTGGTCCAAATAACTTACGTTTACTCTATGTGTCAATAGTTATGATTCACCCTGTATATAGATATTTATAATTTCGATTCTAACTTTTATGCAAATCTGTATATTTTATAGAAATGTTGTAATCTTATACAGCTCACGTGGGCTATGAAACTTATACTACAATCATTTATGTACATTGCCAGGGAAGTTATGAACGGATTTAGCCCCCCACTTGTAGTGACAAAATTTTTACTCTGGACAGTATTTATTAAAGAGCATTTAAAATTAATTACAATTTTTATTTACCATCAAATTATAATAATACAATATTAACTAGCCTAACTACAGATATTGGGAAAAACAAATAAGCTTAAGATATGGAGTAATGCCAGCATGCATTTGTACCGATTGAAAAATAAGAAATATAAAGCCTAGGATAAGTTTAGTTCTAATTGCTTATTCCATACACTTTATCATCCTAAAAATTTTTAGTCGTTGTGCTTGGTACAACAGTACAGGATCGTTTCGTATTTGTTCGCAAAAATTGATTATCGTCTGAAGTAGCTCTTTTCTGGTATTTACTGGAGTTGAGTAAACAAGTTCTTTCAGATGACCGAAAAAAAAAGAAATCCAAGGAACTCCGTTCTGAAGACCTAGCTGGCCATAGAAGAGGTATGTATCAAACGATTACCAAAAGTGCCAAACGAATAAAGACGCACCATGTTAGTGAATTTTCTTAAAAAAATTCACTAATGAGGAGATCCCGACTTTTGAATTTTGAAAAAATTTCTTCAAATGAGCGCTAATTAGCCCCCCCAGAAAACATATCCGGGGTCAGTTTCAATTTTTATATGTTTATATATATATATATATATATATATATATATATATATATATATATATATATATATATATATATATATATATATATATATATATATATATATATATATATATATATATATATATATATATATATATATATATATATATATATATATGTATCACACCGATAACTTAAAAAATAATGGGCCGATTTTGATTAAATTTGGTGAAAAAATTCCTTTTGCAAATGGCTTGGATAAGTTCGTTAGCCAGGAAAATCTGCCCAGGTTTTCCCGGAAAATTTTGCGTTTTCTTTCAAAAAAAAATTATATCTCCGGAATTAACAAAGTAAGGGCAACCAAATTTGGTACACATGTTTACATCGTTATAGGTAAGTTACTCACCAAAATTTAGCTATGTAGGTCAAAAGACAAAAAAGTTATAGGCATTTAAAGAAAAATAAATTGGGGTTTTCCTCAAAACGTCAAAGTGGCGATTTAAAATGTCAAAATTGGCAACATTTAGGCAAATAACTTGAATCTAATACGCGCTATAGAAATAAAATGTCTCAAGAAGGATGTTTTACAAACCCTAAAGTCTTAGTTTCAATCGTCATTGTCCTTCATTTTACTAAAATATTTGCAGAAAATTCATTTCAAATAGACCCTCTCTCTGATGCTTGGCAGTAGCCTTAGCTATAGAGTGTATCGTTTAATGGTATATAATTTTTGTCGAATTTTCGTAAAAAATCAATAAAGCTCAATATATCCGTTATTATATAAGATATGAAAAAAATTTGTATATATTAATTATAGGGTGACTTAAGCTACATCTTAAAATAATATTTCTACAATCACAGGATGGCCCATAAGTCGTTGGTGATACAAATTTCCTTTTTTTTAATCAAACACGCCTTAAGTTATTGCATTTTTGCATTTTCCATCGAAATATAATGCATGTTTGTAAGAAAAGAATTTCTGGACGCAGTAAGTGCGTTACGGTAGCGAATTTTGATCAAATGTTTCATATTTGAATAGCTCAATTTGCTATTAACCTATAAGGTTGACCAAGAAACGTTTTTTTTTCGGGAACACTTTAAGTTTACTTTTGGAAATTTTTGTACATTTTCACACAATAAAGTTATTTTGATGAAACATGGCACATTGTTTTTACTATATAGTTTATACTGGTAACCAAATCTGATGCCTGCTTTCTTAAAAAAACACACATATTTGTTTTTAAAAACATTTATATGAAAATTCACTACCATAACGCACTTGCTGCGTCCAGAATTTTTTTATAATGTGGCGGTGCACCGTGGTGCATACACCATATCTTTGTCGTCAAGGGTACATTTCCCAATAGATTATTTGAATTATTCTGCAAAATTTGAAGATTGCAACTTGTTCTATGCACTGGAAAGTACACTGCTTGTCTAGTGGAGAAGTTAATTAACAAACAGAAAACAAAGAAAATGTTAGCGGAATCAACTACCTTTAGAAAAGAGAACGTTGAAAATAACTTTGCTGGCATACCGCAAATCACTAGGGGTCTAGATAGCATTTTCAAGAAAGCCAATTTGCAACTAACACTTTCGACAAGAAAAATACTTTAAAACATTTGCTAGGTAACCCAAAAGACAAGGAGATTACCGCTAAAAGGTCTGCATCAATGAAATAAGCTGTAAAGATTGTGATCGTAAATACGTCGGTCAAACAAAAAATATCTATCGAAATTAGAGCACTTGGCACAATTAAAGTATGGTACTGTAAATAGATCTTACGTTGTCCGGCATATTTGGGATTATAATCACCATGCAGATAAAAAGAACAAAAAAATTATCAAACATTTTTGACAACCAGGACAGGCAAACGCTTTCTAAAGTATATGTGTGCAGTTTATTGATCGACCACCTTACGAGAGATACCGCCAAAGGAGCCTGGAAATGGTAATACCGAATTCGGGTAAATTTCCGGTAAGCAAGCAGTGAATGTCTGTGTATAGTTTGAACTACCCTCAATCGTCTAGGCCGAACACCTGTACAGAATCTAAACACAGCTGTAGTCGTCAAACGTTTAGATTTTTTCATCCTCTGATGACGCTATTTTGGTTAGTGAACCGACCGTAGGTTTTTAAAATATGTTGTGGCGATTTAGGTTCTCCAAATGTACTTATCAGTGCCTATTACAGGTTCCAATCTCCACTTAGTGAAAGGAATTCTTTGTGAAAATAACAAAGACAAACATGCTGCAATGACTATATTCTTTTAGGAAAGTATTTAATCGTAATAGTAGGTATTGCGACACTTGGGACAGACAGTGACGTCACATGTGGTTAAGTATGGGATCTGCGTTACCGACATGACAGTTGACAGTTGACAGCTGCCAGTTACCGACCCAACAGTATATAGATAGGGGGGCCCCGCCCACAAGGACTCCGTCCCTTCCAAGATGGCCGACTTCCAAGATGCCCGACTTCCAACATTGACCTGTCTAGGAAACTTTGGCCAGACAGTGACGTCACACGACTTGGGCCAGACAGTCACATTTACATTTAGCCTTGTTATGTAACCTGTAAACATTCTAAGGTCATTGACCATGGAAACTTTGTCCAGACAGTGACGTCACACGACTTGGGCCAGACAGTCACATTCCAAAGTGTCTAACCTATTACTTCAAATTATTATATTTTGAAAAAAACCATTTGGAGCAGGTGAGTTTCGAACCCGGGGCATTCAGATGGGAGGCAACGATGCTACCCGTTGAGCTAAGCAGACGCTGGTTAATTTATTGTTTTAGGCTGGTATATATATATATATATATATATATATATATATATATATATATATATATATATATATATATATATATATATATATATACGACTTTTAATTACAAACAAACCATACATGTAACATAATTAATGTTTTTGTTATTATTAGACAAATGGATGATTTACAAAATAATAATATGTTTAATATTAGAGGCGGAACCAAAACGGAGGAACCAAAATGGCGGAATAAAAATGGCGGAATGAAAGATGGAAGCCTAACCTGTGATACCTTAAGCTGACATATATACCCCTGACATTATAAAAATGGCGGCTTTCGTTGATAAAGATGGTTGAAGACTCCATTATTTAAAGATACGTCACCCCAACCTTTAGAGCCGACAAATGAGAGTGAGGTTGATAAGCGAGAATAATGGTATTGGTCGAAGACGCTATGATTTAAAGTTACGCCCCCCATTAAAACAAACCATTCATAGAGACAATAGAGGTCGCTGGCAAAACAAAGAAGGAAGCTCAGAAACAAAATGGACAACAGGTTCAACTCTTATGGTAGCGTCAAACAAATACAAAGAGAGAAACAATGGTTGGTTACAGGTTCAATTCCCTTCTTAAGCTAACCCCCACGTGTTTAGTGTCATGTTACTCGTCTAAGTAAGCAGAATTAAAAAATGGCGACTAAAATAAGAGAAAAAACTTAAAACCCTTATCGCGGAAGATCCGTGAGATGTACGAGAGAACCAACACATGCATGGTGTTAAGGAGGTCAAATCAAAGTGGAATATACAATAAAATGGCCACTTCCGGTCTAAACTTTAAATCCTTATATCTTTTGAACGGAAAGTGATAGAAATGAACTGACTTTAAAAATATATCGTTTCATAACAAGCTCTACAAGAAAATGAGATAAAAAACTTTAAACCCTTATCGCGGAAGATCCGTGAGATGTACGAGAGAACCAATACATGCACGGTGTTAAGGAGGCCAAAGCAAATTGGAATATACAATAAAATGGCCACTTCCGGTCTAAACTTTAAATCCTTATATCTTTTGAACGGAAAGTGATAGAAATGAACTGACTTTAAAAATATATCGTTTCATAACAAGCTCTACAAGAAAATGAGATAAAAAAACTTTAAACCCTTATCGCGGAAGATCCGTGAGATGTACGAGAGAACCAATACATGCACGGTGTTAAGGAGGCCAAAGCAAATTGGAATATACAATAAAATGGCCACTTCCGGTCTAAACTTTAAATCCTTATATCTTTTCAACGGAAAGTGATAGAAAAGGAACCGACTTCAAAAATGTATGTATGTCGTAACAAGGTCTACAAAGAAAAATGAGAAAAAAAAACTTCAAATCCTTATCGCGGAGATCCGTGAGATGCACGATAGAACCAATACATGCACGGTGTTAAGGAGGTCAAACCAAATTGGAATATACAATAAAATGACCACTTCCGGTCTAAACTTTAAATCGTTATATCTTTTGAACGGAAAGTGATAGAAAGGAACCGACTTCAAAAATGTATGTTTCGTAACAAGGTCTACAAGAAACTGAGATAAAAAACTTCAAACCCTTATCGCGGAAGATCGGCGGGATGTACGATAGAACCAATACATACACGCTGTTCAGCAAAGCAAACTCTATAAGCATATTCGATAAAAATGTTACTTCCGGTAGACACTTCCGGTATAGCCGTTCTTAGAGCTAGATACATGTGTGACACCTCAAAATCATCGGCTTGTTGAACAGAAGAAATATAATATTTAAGTAAGTCAGAACAAGCTGTGTTAACACCTAAAAACAACACACTCTCTCTTAGACTTAATGAAGTTACTTTCAGAGAAAATTTCAACCATACCAGAAAGAACAGTAATCAATAGCGTATTTAAATGTTGACTACATCAAGTGATGCGTGCTACAGACAAATTTTAGTACACCCTCTTAGACTTATTGAAGTTGACGGCACAGGCAGCTGTCAAGCGTACCTAACAAACCAAAGTAAATATGTCTTGAAGAACAGTCTTCAATTGCCCTAAACCAACACATCTCTATCATTTCAGAGTAATCTTAGCCATGTGACCAGTTAAACTAAGTATCTTGAAGTGTAGCTTTTATGTTTATGAGATATAAAATAAGAAAACCAAAGAGTTAATTGTCTATTACAACAACAAGCAGAAGGGGTTGACTTGGTACCTACAGCTGCTACATACTTGGTAAAAATGGGTGCCACTAGCATTTCAGAGTAATTTTAACCACACAACACTCTAACTAACTGTATTGAGATGTGGCTTTATGTGTTAATGGGTGGAAATAACAAAACTAAAGAGTTGATTGTCTATTACAACTGTCAGCTAAAGAAGCATTTAGGTAGCCGAAATACCGATATCCTAAATATTTCAAGAGTAATCTTAGTCATACAACACTCTTAACTAACTGTCTTGAGATGTGGCTTTATGTGTCATTGGTTGGAAAATAAGAAAACTAAAGAGTTGATTGCCTATTACAACAGTCAGCTGAAGGAACATTTGGGTTATCGGAATACCGATATGCCAAATGTTCTAACCGAAGGAGCCCACTTAGAGACATCTCCAGGGGCTCGGAATACCGATGCCCTAGAAGTGTCGGAAGCAACATTTCAATTAACACCAACAACCGCTAAATACTTGTTGGACTTTAGTATGTTTGGTATTAAATTTGGCTTGTTGGATAACCAATCATTTTTATGAAAAATGCAACAATTTTTATTTCTGCGTAAGCGAATTTAATCAGAAATATAGAACCAACCTTCAAGAAACCGAAAAAAGAGGATAAGAACATTAAGAACAAACATTCCGATACCGAAGTGATCCTAAACACACCATATGATGCAAATTCTGTAAATCTCTTTAACAGAAGAAAAACAGAAGTGAAACACCGTAAGACAAATAGAACCGACGTACATAACAGATGTATTCAGAACCTTATTGAGTTTACTAAGTTTTAAGTATACGAACATAACAGTCTATGTACCAACCAACCAACCAACCAACCAACTGTTTTTGAGGTGTAGCCTTTATGTATGTATGTATGTAATTTAATTTTCGATAGTGTAAAATAAAATTAAAAAGTGTGATATATGAAAAAATAAGAAAACTAAAGAGTTGATTGCCTATTACAACGGTCAGCTGAAGAAACAATTAGGTAGCCAGAATACCGATACCCTAAATATTTCAACCGAAGGAGTTCACTTAGAGTCACATCTAGGGGGCCGGAATACCGGCCCCCTAGATGTGTCGGAAGCAACATCTCAACTAACGCCTACAACCGCTACATACTTGGTGGACTTTGGTGGAACACAGACTGAAAACAACTTAATATCTGGTACATATGTCTGTAAAGATTTCATTCTAAATTTAGCCTGTTGGATATCCAATCTTTTCTATGAAAAGTGCAACCAACCAACTAACCAACCACCCAACCAACCAACCAACGTTGAGGGGCGTAGAGATAGCAAGCTATCTACAAGTGGACCCCTCTGAACCTATGATGTTAATAATGGATTAAGAGATTGAATTGGTACGTGTTTATATTGAAGGCTTGCAAGCTACGTACAAGTGTCTGAATATATGATGGTAATGATGGGTTAAGATATTTAATTGACATGTATTAAAGGCTTAGCGGTTTTCACTTGAGTCATCGTCATTCGAAAACTATTAGAACGAAAACCAGGTCCTTTACTCTGGTATATCTTACTCAGTAGGAACCAAATGTCTTCGAAAACAACATTCTTTGCTTTTCTGAAAGGCAAGTGAGCAGCCCCCTTGTCGAACCCCTCCGAGCTAAAGGTAAACCCCACTCTGTCTTCGGGATCGACATCATGGACTATATGACTCACAATATCTTTAATACGATCTTTGACCCACTTCTCTGGATCGTTGACATCGTCAGGTATATCTTGTAGTCTAAAGCATACGCTTCGTCTATCAAGTTTAAACTTCTTATTGGAGGTCACTGTATCTTCAAGTATTTGGAATGCCATTGTTTCGTGTTACACAACTGACTGTGTTGGTTAAAGGACCGAAGTTTAGCCTCGTGTTTATTAAAGAACAAAGTTTAGCAGGTACTATTTGTTTTCACCTTCACTGTTGGCTACCGACTGAACCTTAGCGGACGCTCCTCGTCTTAATATTCGACAAACAACACAGACAACACAACTTATTGTTTTCACCTTCACTGTTGGTTAACGACTGAACCTTAGTGGACGCTTCACGTCTTAATATTCAACAGACAACAACGACAGCTGTCATACAGCTGTATGACCGCTGTATGACAGCTGTATGACAGCTGTCTGTCATGTCAGAAAGCGGTCAGGAAGCATCGCAGGGAGATCGCCTGACCCGCGGCACGGAGTCAAGACCCACGGTTGTCTCCATAGACACGTGGACAGGTTCGTCGGCCTCGTATTGGAAGCGCCAGCCTTTCGACGAGCGACGGACTCACGCAGCAGAAATCCAGTCAACCACCGCATCAACACCCCGCTAGTATACACCGTCGTCACCTGGAGACGTGAACCATCTTGGCCCTTTGGACGAAGCCCCAGGTGTCAGCAACCCCACCACGTGCTGATCACGGCAAGCACCCAGCTACAATTGTAAGTCCCCTTTTTCATTGTATTGTTATTGGGTCACAACACCCGCATTCACTCTGCATTGAAATTGGTAATTTTGTAGAATTAAATTGTTGTTGTTACCTCGTGTATTTATTCATAAATCTGTACCTACAAAGAACAGTTCCTCTGGTCGTTCTGGCGTAGATAAACAGGTAATTAGAACAGCAACATTAGGCTAACCTTTTCCGAACCGTACATTTCTTTTCTGCACGGTACATTTGGTCCTATCGAGCCGGATTATTCTGAAACGTACATTTGGTCCTATCGAGCCGGATTATTCTGAAACGTACAGCTAGAGATTAATTTTTTACAGTGCAAAAACATTTTCGTTTCATAAGTATACAAGAGGAATCATCTAAATGTACAAACATATTGTGGAAAGTGGTATGCTGTGCTTTATGAGATGCCTCAAAGACGTATGTTAGCATTGACTTTGGAAACAGCTGTGCGTATTGCAGAGCAGATGATACCCTTCAAAAAAGCAGGGTCCCGGTATTGCAAACGAACCAATTAGTGGCGATGAAGAAGGTATTCTAACCAAATAGCTTGACAATAGGCTAGTACTACGGCATGTAATTATAAAGGTATCGGTTGCACAGGCCGGTGCAAAAGATGAGATAAACAATCGAAGGAGTACATAAATATTTCGTGTCCAGAATTCTTTACAAACTATAACTTTAACTGGGTGGCGTGAATAAAATTGACTTTTTGATAACTATTAATGGAACTACTATGCGGTCACGTAAATGAACCTTTCAGATGTCTTATAACGCCATAGACCAAGCTTTTACGAATTAATGTCAATTCTCATAAGACAATTCTTGTCCCATTTACGAACAGAAGGAAACTACATTTAAAAGCTTCCACTCTGAATGGACCACATATACTAAGTTAAGTATTAAGGGAGTTCTTAAACCAAAAACTGAACTGCAACACACAGTTGTAAAAAACTCTTTTGAGAGCAGGAACGGCAATCTGGACTTGCCGTATACTGGTGGGAAGTAGTAGTAGTATCAGTGGTGGGGAGGCCAACGCCAAGCCAGTAAGCCACCATGCCAACCCCAGCAACCATGCTCTACTCCTTCTCGGTTCCGTCGCCAAACCGCCTCGACCTCGGTAATGGTAGGAAAGGCATGAGGGATAAATCCCACGATGGTATATTATATATACCAATTTGTTGTTAAACCCACGGTCACATATGCATGGTATAGTGCCCAAAAACGAAGCAAGTCTCAACACAAAGAAAATAGCCAAAAATGCAGAGGCTAATCCGTCCTGGAATAACGGGAGCTATACCAGCTGCAGTAGAGGCAATGCTGAATCTTACCTAATTGCAGATTTGCGTAAAGAAGGATGCAGCACAAACTGCCTCGACACTATTTCAAGCAGATAAATTCAAACCAGGGAACTTGGTTGCCCACTTGAGGATCCTGGAAATATTTCATGGAGTCACTCGCCAAACCCATGAAACAAATAAGGATAGATATAATACTCAGAATACCTACTTTTAGACCTGTCACGCGCATGGTGTCAAGTGGTGAGTCCAATGCAACAATAATATGCTGTCGTGCACTGGTGTTTGACGTTTCATCACAACCTCTTAACAAATAACGTATTTTACTAATATTTAAGTGCATACAGCTGAAAGTAATAAAAATGAAAAAGAATAAATTTTGTGCTGCGATCTATATTATCTGAAAAAGACAATATAAGCGTAACTTCAACCGCATTAAATTGACGTATAAAAACTTTTTTATTCCGAATGACTTTGTTTTAAGTGTGCAGTTGGACTTCTATAACGTTACTCACCACGTGACGTCATAGGAGGGGGTGGGGCATATGCGCAATATCATATCTCTTCAAGTCATTATATCATGCGCCAAACCAACACATCCCAGGCCTGCTAAACTGGACTTATAGTTCAATTTAACATGGTCATAAATGGAGGAAGCAGAACTACGAATAAGACCTAGCTTCAGACTCGCTTAGTTCCTAGGAAAAACTTCCAACATCTTCCAAGCAGAAATGCTTGCTATAAATCTGTGCAGAGGACTGCATACAAAGAAGACTCAGAATTAGAAAGATGTTTATCCTCTTGGGCAGACAGGCAGTAATAAAAGCTTTGAAATATTTCAAAATCGAGACCTACTTAGGACTGCAAAAAATCCTTAAAGCAACTGGCTACAAACAAAAAAGTAACTTTGATGTGGGTACCGGGTCATCAAGGCATTGAATGGACTAACGTAACAGATAGCCTTGCAGAAAGGGCAGCCAGAACACCACTCTATGGTCCAGAGCCCTATTGTGTGAGCCATGTAAGAAACGAAGTTGGTACTTGGGAGCGGAACCAAATGCTGCCATACAAGACGAAAACGCCACGTTTAAGGTAGGCAAAACGGTTCATCATAATATCAACAAAGACGTGCAAACTGTTTTTTGAATGGAACAGAAACGACTTGAGAATAATCACAGGACTTTTCACCGGGTACCCCCAATAAGGTATTGCCTTATGAAGATGGGTAACGCGAGATAAATGGAGCCCAAACAATGGCCCGTTATAATACAAAGTTGCCTTGCCACAATAAGGAGCGCTGAGTCAGCTGTAGGCTTAGAGGAGCCCACAAGTATGCAGGCTCAAACAGCAAGTTGGACGCAATATCACTGTGAGAATCTACATCAGCAGATCCTTTGTTACATCCAGAGACAATAGTGACACGCTCGGAATGAAGTGTATAAAGAGGCTGCTCACAAGGATACGACCGTTCATTCTTGTTCCGAGTTAGTAGACTCTGCACATCGCGTGCTATACTTTAGATCACATGTAGGTTGATCTTTATATTTTTATTATATTGTATTATTCATTTTTTTGTATTAAGTAATTAAGTATAGATTGTTTAAAGTATTAAATAAATTGTTTTAAAAATTCAAACGTCTTAACCGTAAAGTTAAGTCGCCGACACTGAAAATTGCACATACTACGCTGAAGCAGCAGAAACAACAGACTACTTGGTATGCGACTGCATGGCTTAGTTTTTCAAAATTCTCAAATACCTTGGAAGGGTCACTATAACACCCCAGGAAATAGGCAAAATAGCAAATAGCTTTTATGTTTATGAGATATAAAATAAGAAAACCAAAGAGTTAATTGTCTATTACAACAACAAGCAGAAGGGGTTGACTTGGTACCTACAGCTGCTACATACTTGGTAAAAATGGGTGCCACTAGCATTTCAGAGTAATTTTAACCACACAACACTCTAACTAACTGTATTGAGATGTGGCTTTATGTGTTAATGGGTGGAAATAACAAAACTAAAGAGTTGATTGTCTATTACAACTGTCAGCTAAAGAAGCATTTAGGTAGCCGGAATACCGATATCCTAAATATTTCAAGAGTAATCTTAGTCATACAACACTCTTAACTAACTGTCTTGAGATGTGGCTTTATGTGTCATTGGTTGGAAAATAAGAAAACTAAAGAGTTGATTGCCTATTACAACAGTCAGCTGAAGGAACATTTGGGTTATCGGAATACCGATATGCCAAATGTTCTAACCGAAGGAGCCCACTTAGAGACATCTCCAGGGGCTCGGAATACCGATGCCCTAGAAGTGTCGGAAGCAACATTTCAATTAACACCAACAACCGCTAAATACTTGTTGGACTTTAGTATGTTTGGTATTAAATTTGGCTTGTTGGATAACCAATCATTTTTATGAAAAATGCAACAATTTTTATTTCTGCGTAAGCGAATTTAATCAGAAATATAGAACCAACCTTCAAGAAACCGAAAAAAGAGGATAAGAACATTAAGAACAAACATTCCGATACCGAAGTGATCCTAAACACACCATATGATGCAAATTCTGTAAATCTCTTTAACAGAAGAAAAACAGAAGTGAAACACCGTAAGACAAATAGAACCGACGTACATAACAGATGTATTCAGAACCTTATTGAGTTTACTAAGTTTTAAGTATACGAACATAACAGTCTATGTACCAACCAACCAACCAACCAACCAACTGTTTTTGAGGTGTAGCCTTTATGTATGTATGTATGTAATTTAATTTTCGATAGTGTAAAATAAAATTAAAAAGTGTGATATATGAAAAAATAAGAAAACTAAAGAGTTGATTGCCTATTACAACGGTCAGCTGAAGAAACAATTAGGTAGCCAGAATACCGATACCCTAAATATTTCAACCGAAGGAGTTCACTTAGAGTCACATCTAGGGGGCCGGAATACCGGCCCCCTAGATGTGTCGGAAGCAACATCTCAACTAACGCCTACAACCGCTACATACTTGGTGGACTTTGGTGGAACACAGACTGAAAACAACTTGATATCTGGTACATATGTCTGTAAAGATTTCATTCTAAATTTAGCCTGTTGGATATCCAATCTTTTCTATGAAAAGTGCAACCAACCAACTAACCAACCACCCAACCAACCAACCAACGTTGAGGGGCGTAGAGATAGCAAGCTATCTACAAGTGGACCCCTCTGAACCTATGATGTTAATAATGGATTAAGAGATTGAATTGGTACGTGTTTATATTGAAGGCTTGCAAGCTACGTACAAGTGTCTGAATATATGATGGTAATGATGGGTTAAGATATTTAATTGACATGTATTAAAGGCTTAGCGGTTTTCACTTGAGTCATCGTCATTCGAAAACTATTAGAACGAAAACCAGGTCCTTTACTCTGGTATATCTTACTCAGTAGGAACCAAATGTCTTCGAAAACAACATTCTTTGCTTTTCTGAAAGGCAAGTGAGCAGCCCCCTTGTCGAACCCCTCCGAGCTAAAGGTAAACCCCACTCTGTCTTCGGGATCGACATCATGGACTATATGACTCACAATATCTTTAATACGATCTTTGACCCACTTCTCTGGATCGTTGACATCGTCAGGTATATCTTGTAGTCTAAAGCATACGCTTCGTCTATCAAGTTTAAACTTCTTATTGGAGGTCACTGTATCTTCAAGTATTTGGAATGCCATTGTTTCGTGTTACACAACTGACTGTGTTGGTTAAAGGACCGAAGTTTAGCCTCGTGTTTATTAAAGAACAAAGTTTAGCAGGTACTATTTGTTTTCACCTTCACTGTTGGCTACCGACTGAACCTTAGCGGACGCTCCTCGTCTTAATATTCGACAAACAACACAGACAACACAACTTATTGTTTTCACCTTCACTGTTGGTTAACGACTGAACCTTAGTGGACGCTTCACGTCTTAATATTCAACAGACAACAACGACAGCTGTCATACAGCTGTATGACCGCTGTATGACAGCTGTATGACAGCTGTCTGTCATGTCAGAAAGCGGTCAGGAAGCATCGCAGGGAGATCGCCTGACCCGCGGCACGGAGTCAAGACCCACGGTTGTCTCCATAGACACGTGGACAGGTTCGTCGGCCTCGTATTGGAAGCGCCAGCCTTTCGACGAGCGACGGACTCACGCAGCAGAAATCCAGTCAACCACCGCATCAACACCCCGCTAGTATACACCGTCGTCACCTGGAGACGTGAACCATCTTGGCCCTTTGGACGAAGCCCCAGGTGTCAGCAACCCCACCACGTGCTGATCACGGCAAGCACCCAGCTACAATTGTAAGTCCCCTTTTTCATTGTATTGTTATTGGGTCACAACACCCGCATTCACTCTGCATTGAAATTGGTAATTTTGTAGAATTAAATTGTTGTTGTTACCTCGTGTATTTATTCATAAATCTGTACCTACAAAGAACAGTTCCTCTGGTCGTTCTGGCGTAGATAAACAGGTAATTAGAACAGCAACATTAGGCTAACCTTTTCCGAACCGTACATTTCTTTTCTGCACGGTACATTTGGTCCTATCGAGCCGGATTATTCTGAAACGTACATTTGGTCCTATCGAGCCGGATTATTCTGAAACGTACAGCTAGAGATTAATTTTTTACAGTGCAAAAACATTTTCGTTTCATAAGTATACAAGAGGAATCATCTAAATGTACAAACATATTGTGGAAAGTGGTATGCTGTGCTTTATGAGATGCCTCAAAGACGTATGTTAGCATTGACTTTGGAAACAGCTGTGCGTATTGCAGAGCAGATGATACCCTTCAAAAAAGCAGGGTCCCGGTATTGCAAACGAACCAATTAGTGGCGATGAAGAAGGTATTCTAACCAAATAGCTTGACAATAGGCTAGTACTACGGCATGTAATTATAAAGGTATCGGTTGCACAGGCCGGTGCAAAAGATGAGATAAACAATCGAAGGAGTACATAAATATTTCGTGTCCAGAATTCTTTACAAACTATAACTTTAACTGGGTGGCGTGAATAAAATTGACTTTTTGATAACTATTAATGGAACTACTATGCGGTCACGTAAATGAACCTTTCAGATGTCTTATAACGCCATAGACCAAGCTTTTACGAATTAATGTCAATTCTCATAAGACAATTCTTGTCCCATTTACGAACAGAAGGAAACTACATTTAAAAGCTTCCACTCTGAATGGACCACATATACTAAGTTAAGTATTAAGGGAGTTCTTAAACCAAAAACTGAACTGCAACACACAGTTGTAAAAAACTCTTTTGAGAGCAGGAACGGCAATCTGGACTTGCCGTATACTGGTGGGAAGTAGTAGTAGTATCAGTGGTGGGGAGGCCAACGCCAAGCCAGTAAGCCACCATGCCAACCCCAGCAACCATGCTCTACTCCTTCTCGGTTCCGTCGCCAAACCGCCTCGACCTCGGTAATGGTGGGAAAGGCATGAGGGATAAATCCCACGATGGTATATTATATATACCAATTTGTTGTTAAACCCACGGTCACATATGCATGGTATAGTGCCCAAAAACGAAGCAAGTCTCAACACAAAGAAAATAGCCAAAAATGCAGAGGCTAATCCGTCCTGGAATAACGGGAGCTATACCAGCTGCAGTAGAGGCAATGCTGAATCTTACCTAATTGCAGATTTGCGTAAAGAAGGATGCAGCACAAACTGCCTCGACACTATTTCAAGCAGATAAATTCAAACCAGGGAACTTGGTTGCCCACTTGAGGATCCTGGAAATATTTCATTGGAGTCACTCGCCAAACCCATGAAACAAATAAGGATAGATATAATACTCAGAATACCTACTTTTAGACCTGTCACGCGCATGGTGTCAAGTGGTGAGTCCAATGCAACAATAATATGCTGTCGTGCACTGGTGTTTGACGTTTCATCACAACCTCTTAACAAATAACGTATTTTACTAATATTTAAGTGCATACAGCTGAAAGTAATAAAAATGAAAAAGAATAAATTTTGTGCTGCGATCTATATTATCTGAAAAAGACAATATAAGCGTAACTTCAACCGCATTAAATTGACGTATAAAAACTTTTTTATTCCGAATGACTTTGTTTTAAGTGTGCAGTTGGACTTCTATAACGTTACTCACCACGTGACGTCATAGGAGGGGGTGGGGCATATGCGCAATATCATATCTCTTCAAGTCATTATATCATGCGCCAAACCAACACATCCCAGGCCTGCTAAACTGGACTTATAGTTCAATTTAACATGGTCATAAATGGAGGAAGCAGAACTACGAATAAGACCTAGCTTCAGACTCGCTTAGTTCCTAGGAAAAACTTCCAACATCTTCCAAGCAGAAATGCTTGCTATAAATCTGTGCAGAGGACTGCATACAAAGAAGACTCAGAATTAGAAAGATGTTTATCCTCTTGGGCAGACAGGCAGTAATAAAAGCTTTGAAATATTTCAAAATCGAGACCTACTTAGGACTGCAAAAAATCCTTAAAGCAACTGGCTACAAACAAAAAAGTAACTTTGATGTGGGTACCGGGTCATCAAGGCATTGAATGGACTAACGTAACAGATAGCCTTGCAGAAAGGGCAGCCAGAACACCACTCTATGGTCCAGAGCCCTATTGTGTGAGCCATGTAAGAAACGAAGTTGGTACTTGGGAGCGGAACCAAATGCTGCCATACAAGACGAAAACGCCACGTTTAAGGTAGGCAAAACGGTTCATCATAATATCAACAAAGACGTGCAAACTGTTTTTTGAATGGAACAGAAACGACTTGAGAATAATCACAGGACTTTTCACCGGGTACCCCCAATAAGGTATTGCCTTATGAAGATGGGTAACGCGAGATAAATGGAGCCCAAACAATGGCCCGTTATAATACAAAGTTGCCTTGCCACAATAAGGAGCGCTGAGTCAGCTGTAGGCTTAGAGGAGCCCACAAGTATGCAGGCTCAAACAGCAAGTTGGACGCAATATCACTGTGAGAATCTACATCAGCAGATCCTTTGTTACATCCAGAGACAATAGTGACACGCTCGGAATGAAGTGTATAAAGAGGCTGCTCACAAGGATACGACCGTTCATTCTTGTTCCGAGTTAGTAGACTCTGCACATCGCGTGCTATACTTTAGATCACATGTAGGTTGATCTTTATATTTTTATTATATTGTATTATTCATTTTTTTGTATTAAGTAATTAAGTATAGATTGTTTAAAGTATTAAATAAATTGTTTTAAAAATTCAAACGTCTTAACCGTAAAGTTAAGTCGCCGACACTGAAAATTGCACATACTACGCTGAAGCAGCAGAAACAACAGACTACTTGGTATGCGACTGCATGGCTTAGTTTTTCAAAATTCTCAAATACCTTGGAAGGGTCACTATAACACCCCAGGAAATAGGCAAAATAGCACCCAAAAAGTTAGTAAAGTAAGGAAAGGCGGAACGTTTTGAAAAACGATTAGAAAAAAAAGAGTCGTGCACAAAAAAAGGCATATATGACTAAATGATCTACAATATAGCTTGCACGAATGGATACCTTGAATATATACCTAGAGCTCTAGTCACTGGACTCGGGAAAAAGATATTATGGGCCTTCTGCATTTTTGTCCACATTCTGCTGAGGTTTTTACCGCAGCCAATAAAGATACACGAGATAAGCGGCTAGGAAGGCGCCCATATTCATCGCAACCGGCTTCGCTATGTGTACTTGGGAAACATGGACTACCGGAAGTACAGCCCGATTGAATGACCACAATCGTTTACTGTAATTGATGATAAAAAGTTTGGATCTCGTTGCAAGTTCCCCGAATGTGAGAGCAAAACTCATAATATCACTCAAAAAAGTAATGTATACTTATGTATTGCCAAAGAAAACGAGATTGTAGTTTGTCATACTAAAAAAGAAACACGTAATGAATACACATTTCTTTTATGGTTCAGATTTTAAGAAGCGATGAAAATTTATATTTTTCCAATCGTTTCTTGCCTTGGTGGTTATGTTACCGCCAAGTCCAAATGTACAGTACAGGTGTGCGTACCAAAATTCAAAATTAAAGGAATGATGTGCCAAATTTCAGAATTCCTCTCTAAACTTTAAAAAAATTCGGGACCAAAGGTTAGTCTATCCTTATCTATAGACTAACAGCATGCACGATATATAAAATAGTTCGTCTCACCATCGATACCTCTCTATTAGTGAATTTTTAAAAATAAAAATTCACTAAAAGCTAATTTTATTCGATGAGCATATTTTTATTTGTAAACTAGTGAATTATTTATAATATTTGGTAGCAAAGAGTGAAAGTCATAGTTGTAACGTAAAAGCTACATCGCCTGTACACTGAGATGATAGCGTAATTGAAATAATTTATTTTTGTATCTCTGTTAGAACACACATCCTGGTAGCATTTCTTTAAAATGTTAATCTTGCAACTTGTTTGTAGACGTCGTGTTTACGTAATTAAAAATTAGTATCCAGTCAATTTAAATTAGGCAATAGCTCCGCTTTGTCCATTTGACGGCATCCGTTACAGGAAATTATTTCATTTTCATGGTAACACCAGTTGCAGTTAAAGTCCAGTTCGTCAAAGTAAATTAGGAATCAATGGCGTAATTGCATCTCAGTTTTTATTTGTTTTCACATTCTATACACGTTTACTTTAATTTCTGTATTTAGCTGGTATTTCAGTAGCTAAAATCTTTAAAATTACGCACAGTTTCTTTGCTTTTAACTGGTAATAGCTTCATATAACTGTACTAATCATAATTAATAAGCTTTGCCATTAACATTTTTATTTGGCATTAAAAAATAAAACAATCTCATACCAAACGTCAGTTACAGGTTACAGCGTCTAACAGATTGCGCAATAATATAAAATGTTCAGTCGCTTAGCAACAACATACAACATCTCTTAAGCGATGTTTACGATTGACAGTCAAATGTGGCGATATTAAAAAATAACTGTTTCAAATTTTAATAGCTCCATATTCTGTAAACCTAGAAAGCTCAATTTTGGCGCATAGTTAGGTATTTCCCAAAGCAATATGTACACAAAATTTCATCGAAATATCTTTGTAATTTACGGAGAAAAATTTTTTTTTCCAAATAAAACTCAAAATTTTCCCTGAAAACCTTGTCCGATTTTCCTGGCTAACGAACTCATCCAAGCTATTAATAAAAGAAAGGAACTTGCCGAGTTTCATCAAAATCGGTTGATTATTTTTTGAGTTAGCGGTTGGATACACACACACACACAAATATATATACATATATATATATATATATATATATATATATATATATATATATATATATATATATATATATATATATATATATATATATATATATATATATATATATATATATATATATATATATATATATATATATATATATATATAACATATAAAAATCGAAACTGACCCCGGATATGGATTCTAGGGGCCCAAATTCGCGCTCATTTGAAGAAATGTTTGCAAAGTCTCACCATCGATACCTCTCTATTTGTGAATTCTTTTTAATAAAAATTCACTAATTATACGTGGAAATTATCTGTATGCGAATTTACACCTCATATGTGAACGTTGTGGGGCACATTTCAATTCAAACAACTTTCAAATAAACCATTCTAACCCATACTGTTAAACTTTGCTTGCAAATTTGAATAGCAGAGAGTCAAACCACGTGAGTTACGGCCCAAAACACACCAGTTTGGCTCTCTGAATGAATTAATAGATCCGGGAATACGACACTAGAATTCCATCAGACTAGAGCACTCGTTTGCCATTTACCAATCGTTAACATTCGCCAATGTTAATTGCTTTAAATACAGACTCGCGTTATCGATTTCTCGTATAGAACGGACGTCGCGTCCTGTGTCCGACCATCGATATTGTCCCGTAGGGACTGTGCTCCAGATGCTTTGTTGCCATATCTATATTTTAAATTAAGGACAAACACTTGTGGCAAAGTGGCCTTGTCGCATAATGTAAGGAAACAACATCTTATTACCAATTAAAAGTCTGCTAATTAAATATTTTTACATTACTTACCTGCTTACATTTTATAACCACCCGTATTTGGACAAGGATTACCAAAATAAATTGCACCATTCAAGGGATTTATCATAAAACAGCTACGTGCCGTTTTACACAGCCAAAAATCATCACTTCCAGCCACAAAGATCTTTACCAACATAATGAGTACGACAGAGAAGAAGCATTCTATAAACGTGTATCAGATTGCCAACGGGTGACGTGCCACTTCGTTGTGTAGATAATATGCCGTTTGTCGCGGGCGCGCGCGCGTATGTGTTTGTGTGTCACACCGATAACTCATGAAATAAAGATTGGGATCAAATTTGGTGAGTACCTTCCTTTGGCAAGTGGCTTGAATAAGTTCGTTACTCTGGTTTCCCCCAAAATTTTGTGTTTTCTTTCGGAAAAAAATGTATATCTCAGGAATTGACAAAGCAAGGGCTACAAAATTTGGTACGCGAGTTAGTATTATAAAGAGTAAACAACGTACCAAAATCTAGGTCTGTACGTTTAAAGACAAAAAAGTTATTGGCAGTTAAAAATGAAAAACAAATTTGGAGTTTACCTTAGAACGTCAAAGTCGAGATTTGAAACGTTAAAATTGGGAATATTTAGCAAAGGACCTAAAACAAATACGGATTATGAAAACAAAACGTTGGAAGAAGAGTGTTCTGCAAACCCTTAAAATTCAGCTTCAACTGTCATTGTCCTTCATTTTACTAAAATATTTACAGAAAATTCATTTAACATACAGTTCTAGCATAACGTTGTCTAATGAGACAACGTTAAATTTAACATTGTTTCATTATAGCGTTGGAGTTTGTTGTAGACAAATTTATCGTTTAAAGTTGAAACTGATTCGGTATAATGTTGTTTTTCTAAAAAAAGTCTAAAATAGTAGGTAAAAAAGGAGTACATAATATAAAGTGTAGGCATGTACATAATACACACGTAAATGAATACTGATTTTTACTAAATTTTCATTAGGAGTATTCACTAATAGAGAGATATCGATGGCAAGACTTTTTAGTGAATTTTCTTTAAAAAAAATTCACTAATGAGGAGATCCCGACTTTTGAATTTTGAAAAATTTTCTTCAAATGACCGCGAACTAGGCCCCCTAGAACACATATCCGGGGTCCGTTTCAATTTTTATATGTTTATATATATACATATATATTTATATATATATATATATATATATATATATATATATATATATATATATATATATATATATATATATATATATATATATATATATATATATATATATATATATATATATATATATATATATATATATATATATATATATATATATATATATGTATCACACCGATAACTCAAAACATAATAGGCCGATTTTGACTAAATTCGATGGAAAAATTCCTTTTGCAAATGGCTTGGATAAGTTCGTTAGCCAGGAAAATCTGCCCAGGTTTTCCCGGAAAATTTTGTGTTTTCTTTCGAAAAAACTTTATATCTCCGGAATTAACAACGTAAGGGCAACCAAATTTGGTACGCTAGTTAATATCCTTATAGGTAAGCCACCTACCAAAATTTAGCTATGTAGGTCAAAAGACAAAAAAGTTATAGGCATTTAAAGAAAAATAAATTGGGGTTTTCCTCAAAACGTCAAAGTTGCGATTTAAAACGTCAAAATCGGCAACATTTAGGCAAAGAACTTGAATCTAATACGGGATATGGAAATCAAATGTCTCAAGAAGGATCTTTTACAAACTCTGAAGTCTTAGTTTCAACCGTCATTGTCCTTCATTTTACTAAAATGTTTCCAGAAAATTCATTTCAAATAGACCCTTTCTCTGATGCTTGGCAGTAGCCTTAGCTTTAGAGTTTATCGTTTAATGGTATATAATTTTTGTCGAATTTTCGTAAAAAATCAATAAAGCTCAATATATCCGTTATTATACAAGATATGAAGAAAATTTGTATATATTAATTATAGGGTGTCTTGAGCTACATCTTAAAAAAATATTTCTACAATCACAGGATGGCCCATAAGTCGTTGGTGATACAAATTTTCTTTTTTTTTTAATCAAACACGCCTTATGTTATTGCATTTTTGAATTTTTCAGCGATGCATGTTTATAAGAAAAGAAATTCGGGACGCAGCAAGTGCGTTATGGTAGCGAATTTTCATTAAATGCTTCAAATTTGAATAGCTCAATTTGCTATTAACCTATAAGGTTGACCAAGAAACGAGTTTTTCCGGGAACACTTTAAGTTTACTTTTGGAAATTTTTATACATTTTCACACAATAAAGTTATTTTTATGAAACATGACACATTGTTTTTACTATATAGGTTATACTGGTAACCAAAATTGATGCCTGCTTTCTTAAAAAGGAAACACACATATTTGCAATTAAAAACATTTTTATGAAAATTCACTACCATAACGCACTTGCTGCGTCCAGAGTTTTTAAATCATTTTGCATTCAGAAATATGTACATATTATGTATGTACATTATATTCATATCCAATGATTCGTTTTACGTCGTTTCACTTGACGTCGCTATTGGTAGATCCGTAACTAGGTTGTTAAACGTAGAATTGCTGTAGACCCTTTCTCTCTTGCTTTGGCGGTAGTTTTACTCAAGTTTATGGTTCAACGGTCTATACTTTTTAGTTAATTTTCCTAGAAAAAATTCGTTAAAGAGGAGACCGCGACTTTTGAATTTTAAAAAGATTTCTTCAAATGAGCGCAAACTAGGGCCCCTAGGTCCATATCCGGGTTTACATTCAGTTTTTATCTGTTTACATATATACAGAGTGACGCATTTCTACGGTAAAGCTCACTATAATTGTTATTATACAAGATACGACAAAAAATTGTATACGTTAATTATAGGGTGTCTTAAGCTGCATCTTATAAAATTATTTTGACAATCACAGGGTGGTCTATAAAGTCGTTGGTGATACCTACAATTTTTTTTTCGAACACGCTTATATTATAGCATTTTTGCATTTTTTATCGAAATATGATGCATGTTTGTGAGAAAAAAAATCGGGACGCAGTAAGTGGGTTTTCGTAGCGATTTTTCATTAAATGCTTCAAATTTCAATAACCCAATTTGCTATTACCCTAAAGTTTGTTGGCTAGGAAACCAGTTTTCTCTCGGGAACGTTTTAGTTCCGAAAATTTTTGTACATTTTCAAACAATAAGCTATTTTGACAAAATATGGTACATTTTTCTACTATATTGGCTATACAGGTAACCAAATTGATGCCTGCTTGCATTAGAGAGACATATTTGCTACAATTTTTTTAAATGAAAATTCACTTCCATTACGCACCTGCTACGTCCAGACTTTTTAATAATTAATTCATTCAATATGAGGCTGTGGAATTATGTTTGAGGAAGTTAGATGCTTGGACGTTCCACCATTGTGAGAGTCACTGAAGCCATCGGTTCCGTGTAATATATGACGTTTAACACGCAAAAACTCTGTACTTGGATTACAATGCAACTCCCTGGCGTCGGTCATTGATCATGGTGGCGGAAAAAGCTGACGCCAAAGTAATAAAACACACACGGAGAAATTAAAAGCACGAAGGAAAACCAGACGTGTATAAATACTCGGCCTATCCACAACGCAGTTAATTAAATCCTGTAAACTGAAGAGGGCCTGCATCTGGTGTGACTGTTAGTAAGCGCTTTAGATATACAGATATGCTATATGCCAAGAGCCTCGGTAGTTCGGTGTTAAGAACGTGTGCCTCTTAACCGAAGGGCACTGGGTTCGATTCCAGTGTTCTCCATTCACTTATCCCGTATTTACTGTCCCAAGCAACATTTAAAGTCAAATTGACGTAAAATCGCCCTACCAATAGGTCGGCGACCAAATCACCACAGGTCATTTTCAAGTAAAATTTAAGTGTATATTACCAATGTGTGGAATAAACTAAAAGTAATATGGAAGTCGATAATAGATCCAGCAAGGCGTTTCGACCAAGGCGTTTTAGTTATATTTAGGGTATTTTCATTCAACATTGGGCCAATGGACGTAATATATTGGTAAATATGTGCTACGCTTTACTTGAATCTGACATCGAGGTGCCGAGTGCCGTGACGTTCTTAACAACGAACTACGCATGTGACATTATCCGGTTCTGCAGGATCTGTGGTTATGTATGTATAAACAAACAATAGAGTAGTAGAGATATTGGCCATCTTTGTTAAAAAAATGACATCTTGAATGATCAAAGAACTTACTTTAAATATTTAGAACAATGATAAAGGAGATTCGCACTGTATAAAGAAAAAAACCACTGCGGTTATATTTTTTCTGTTAACATGATGATGATACTGCGATAAAATTCGAGCGCCCGTGTAAAAGATACGATTAGTGAAAATAAAAATTATTCAAAATTCTTGAAATTCTGATTTTGGAGGATTGGTTATGTAAACAACGCAAAACTATCCTGTCGTCATGGTATACAAGCATTATTTACTGTTTTTTTCGAACTAAAATTTGATTACACTTTTTTCAACAAAAAAATATTTTTAATTTTCCAATACAATCAAGATGGATACCGCAAAATTAAATTAATATGGCTGCCCTTCTAACATTATTGGCCTGCAAGTTAATTTTGCCCTATTTTTTTTACCTATAAGTCACAATCCCTAATGACAGGGCAAACTAACCAAACTTTGAAAGCATGTTGTCCTATTATGGGAATTTCAACTATATGGTAAACGAATTTTGTTTGAATTTATTAGAAATGAAACATTTTCGTCTATAAAATTATATATTACTTATATTCGTGCACAGCCGAGAGACATATAGGAATGATTATACAGCGCTTTTGGTCTTTGATTCCATAATATATAGACATTAATAGAGAATAGAAACAAAATAAAATAAGTAAATAAACATAAACATAACAGCTGACTGTGTTGCCAATGCTTCACTCCATTTGGCATGAAAAGGGATGTATTATATTAAAGAGGGAAACGTGCTGATTTGATACCAGCATATAATTGAAATTCAGTTTTACTTTCATATACCTAGTAGTAGTAGCCGATCAAGTTGTCATACGTTTTTAGGATTTACACAGAGAACATTATCGAAATAATAATAATTAATATGAAGCGAACTGAATACAATCATTCTTTACTACTCTATAATAATTTGTAGTATGTCTGTAAACTTTTATTGGTTTCAAACGGGCCATTGTAACACTATATTTGTTACTGGTGCACGCACATTCACAACAAGAATAAACTTTTATTGATGAAGTTTATCAACTGACACACTTTTAAGATTCACAAATGTATTTAATGGCTGTTCACTTTAAACTTTGAGGACATTTTTTATTTCAAGTCAGATTTTATGGGTATTTTCAACATAAAGGTAGGCAACTTGACTTGGAAGACCATTTCTGCAGTAATTATGACTTTATATCCGATCAGAACGCCATTTTAGGTTAGCTTAGTGCCCAAAATATTTCCTGTGCTGTATTGCACTGAAATTGGTAATATATATGTAAGCTGGACTTCATAAGAAGACCTCCAATTTACTATACCACAGAGACATATTGCAGGTTAATATTAGGTAATAAATTACCTTAAAGTAGGTATTTCAGGTATCTGGACTTGGTAGTCGATTTTCAGTCCAATTTAGGACACACTTCGACCTAAAAATTACCAACTCTGGAATTGAAACACAAAAGTATATTCAAGTATATTTTATGAGTAAAATTTAACCAATTTTCCCCCAATTTAGTTACTTGTAAGTTACTGACTTTGGAGTAATTTTAATAGTCAAAAATAAGCTAGTTCGGAGCCGCATTTCCAAATTTGTAGTCATTATGACAATCAAGGCAACATTTTGGTTAATCATTACTAAATTACAACTTGGTTAGGTTATTTGGACTCGAGTGCTGGTTAACATGCCTTAATTTGTTGCTTGGGGTATATACACAGCAGCCCTACGCCAGTCAGCCCTACGGATAGATGGCATAAAAATATTCTTAAAGTGTCATAATATATTTGATGGCAAATTGTTGAGAATCTAGAAGCTTGTCAGCTTCGTCATTTTCAGTACATACTGTAGCATTAACAACAACCGCGGTTGTGGCATTGTATTTGAGCAAGTTGAATGTCTGCACGTTCTGTCCTTCGGAGGGGGCGTAAATCCGTCTATCCGTGTTCATGCAATGTATGGCACGATAAAGATCCCTACCCTCCTTACAGAAAGACAGGGACTCGGAAGATGCCATGTTAGTGAGGTGAAACTGCTCCCTGGCTACGGTTATTGGCCATAGCCTTGGAAATATGCCAACGTTAAAGAAACAAAGCACACACAAAACACACAGCACATGCTATACGCCTGTCCCATGATCTGGTAAAACCACCGCTGTGGCTACCCAAAAATAAACACATACACCAGCAGTATAAATCCATAAAAATGAGGATATTGAGCTTTTAGTTGATGTACTGTTACTTTAATTTATATTTTTCAATTTTTTTAACTTCCGTATCATTAGCTATTTTCCAATTAATCACGGTACCTGACATTGAAAAGCTACTGTATCATTTCAGTCCAATAACTAATGGAACTCGGAGAAACCTTGTTACGGCACCGACTTACTTGATTTTATAAAATGTTGGAAATCGCTATAATTTCCTCAATTGAGCAGCGGCTGCCGAAACAAAGCTCGAGCATTGAGACATCCCAGGGTGGTTTGGGTAATATATGAGTTACCCTCAGTTTTATTTAAGTCCTGGGGACTTGTAAGTGGCGCCAGAAACTTACCCTAAATCAAGTTGCGTGATCCACGGTGACATCAGTGCTCAAAGAGGAGAGTTATTCTGACCCAGTCACCAATAATACTATCACAGATAATAACACCTGTCACTTCAAGTTTGCCAGTAAATTTAATTAAGAGTAAAGTGACACGACAATAATGAATCTGAAGGGTTGTTATTACTAACCTGCTTCAATAATATCAATAATGTCTAAAATAAGTTACCCTAGTATCTCTATAACTTAACAAGTCAATGGTTCTCAATAATGGCACATTAAGATAGGCAATTTATAATCCAACTCCTAATATTTGACCCATATAATAATTTAAGTCAAAGAGAAAGCATGCATAAGAAGGAAGAAGAAATAAGATCAAACTATGCTGCGATATAGGACATTCGATGTCATTTACTTATCATGAGCTCACATACATACTGCATGGTATAAACATAAATGTCAAGTCAGTGATCAGCGTGAAGAGCTCTGATAACAGCCAATTAAGTCACACAGGTGACAAGTAATCTAAAATCCCAATTATAAAATTTACTTAGTACGTGAAACGTTTATCATAAGGTTAAAGAATTACAACGCTAACTGACCATTCAGCATTACTAGTAAAACATTTCGATGCGAAGCATTATTGTGAGCTTTGTTTCCTTACCGCGGAAGGTAGTCACACCATCGACGGGTGCAGGTTGGCAGATTTCAGATAATATAGTGAAACGTTGTTAATGAGGTTATGTCTCGGTTATAATAGACAATTAAATTAAAATTTATATATTACACTTAGCGGATGACAACCATGTTCAACTAATTCATTGATTGTTCTTACTTTTTTATATTTCAACAACACACCACGAGGGCTTACAGCCTAAATACTATCGTACCGTGGGTGTCGACAAGGAGGAAAGAGGCAACTTGTTAATTCTGGACTTGAAGCTTTGGAGGTTCGGACGAGAAGGAAAAACGTGTGCCGGCAAGGAAATCCACAACTTGGAAGTACTCGGGACAAAAGAGCGGGCATAACGAGATGTTCTATGTCTGGTGACCTGGACACTAAAAGGGTGGGTTCGCTCTGTTCCCCTGGTAGATCTGTTGGGGGCAGCAGGGGGAGGAACTATGGAAGAAAGCTTCCTCTGAGCAGGCCCATGCAGATATCTATAAAAGAGAGAGAGGGAGAGAGAGGTCACCAACGGCACGTCAGTGGGCAAGGGATGGCAGCCTTTGGGTGATGGTAGGGTCACCGATTAACGCATAGCTCTCTTCTGAATGGTCCAGGATAGCGAGTGTAGAAGCGGCAGCGGCACCCCAGATATGGGAGCAGTATTCGAGGTTTGGTCTTATTTGTGAAGTACATAAGGTATAGAGATTAGCTGGTGAAAAGTATTAGCCAGCCCGGAAGAGAAAACCTAATTTCTTAACAGCCGCTTCTGCAATTGATGTGACATGTTGGTGCCAATTGAGATTTCGATCAACAGAAATGCCAACAAGAGAAAAGGACTCATTACTTTCAATAACTTGGTTGTTCATTGTGATGGGTCTAGGGCTGGTGTATCTCTTATGAGATAGAAAGCAAGACTGAGATTTGGTGGAGTTGAATTGTACAAGATTTCTACTTCCCCAGTCTAACATTTTTTGGGGATCCACAGAGACAGAACCCTGCATGAGTCTGCGATCCTCATCTAATTGGGCTAAAGAGAGAGACATAGAATATTGTATATTTGAGTGGAGGGTGCTGTCGTCCGCGTAACTGTGAACTGCGTTGGATGTGCTAGAGATGAGGTCATTGATGTGGAGAAAGAAACAAATAGGGGCTAAAGCTGAACCTTGAGGGACTCGTGCATTAATTGGATACAGTTTAGATGAATGGTCATCCACGACAACAAAAATTCTCCGCTTGGAGAGGAAATTTGCTGTCCAGGTACAGAGTTTTGGTGGTAGGCCATAGGCTGGAAGTTTATTAAGCAGCGCTGCGTGCCAGACCTGGTCGAATGCTTTGGATATGTCTAGAGTGACAATCTGGGATTCACCGTGTAGGTACATAGACTTGTTACAAGAATGGGTGACAAAGGAAATGAGGTCGGCAGTTGATCTGCGCTGACGGAATCCATACTGCCTGTCGTTGAATAAGACTGTGTTTTTCAAGTAATTTTAGTAATTCAGTGTTTATATACTTTTCCATCACTTTAGAGACGACTGAAAGGAGAGAAATAGGCATGTAGTTGCTAGGAAGCGCTTTGGGTCCTTTCTTGGGGACGGGTTGTGCACGAGCAGTTTTCCAGTTATTATGGAATATGCCTCTATTGTAAGGTGTCTGAAACAGACGAGTCAAGACAGGAGCAAGTTCTGGTGCGCATTTTTTGAGAACAATTGCTGGGATCTCGTCAAGGCCAGAGGATTTCCTGGTATTAAGAGAAGGGAGCATAATCTTTCGTGCCTTTTTAGTTTTGAAAATGATATCCGTCATTTTATGCGCGACATTGGGGCTGTTGGAGGTTGAACATTTGAAGGTGGGTTGAGAGTAGAATTGTCGGTGAACAACGAGGCAAAAAGTTCAGCCTTGCCCAGGGCGGTAGAAACAATTTCTTCCCCTGAAGCAAGGGGTGGAAATGTGCTCTTGCAGAAATTATTCCCAATAGATTAAGCAAGAGTCCAGAAGGGTTTATTGGGATTGAGAGGACTTTGTTTTTGATGTGGTTATTAAACGAGTTTTTTGCATCAGAAAGAATGCAGACATAGCGGTTTCTTGCGTCGTTAAATGCTTGACGGTTTTCTTGACTGGGGTTGTGTAGAAGCGTTTTGTGAGCTTTGACCTTTTCAAGTCAGGCCTTGTCACAGGATTTACTTGGTGAAACTGGTCCATGCTACATACAGACTTGGAGACTACTCCTCTGGCTTCACGCGCTGGCTACGTCCTTTATTTACAGAAACGAAAACCAACAGTGAAGCCAGAGAAGTAGTCTCAAAGTCGGTATGTAAGTTTAACTAATACTATATCCAACAGTAAAAGTGAAAATAACTTGGTCCGCATCAACTGAACATGACTGAATCAAAATGTTGGCATGGTATAAACATGATCGATGAAAGTTAATTCTCAAACATATTTACTGATTGATCAGCTGAGTTCTTCAGGCGAGTTAACTAAAGAGTTTGGTTTATAATGTCGCAGGATCGAGTAGTATATTTAGCAACTAAGATGTTTCACTGAAATCTGGTAGAGCTGTTTTGTGACAAGGTGTGGGTACTGTCCTTAATCAGCGTGCACGTGTGTGTAAGTTCCTACAACACGTCTTAAGATCTCAGTATGCGGCGTTTGTTCTGCTGAGGTGTTATTATTGTATATATGTCACATTGAAAAATGGCGTTTCTAATGAAAATATGCACTGTTTTGCATACTACCCAATTTGATTTATTACACATTGGTTTTCGCGTTTCTCATTTTTTTTTCTTACAGGGTGGTGATGTGGTTCAGGAGAATATATCAGCCAACGTCACAGACGACACAGTCTCTCTTGAGTTCCAGAGATCGGATGGGACTCTTATTACCCAACTCATCGACTTTAGAAATGTAAGTCGATAAATTTATTACATTTTTATTTAAAAAATAGACATATTATGCAATCCTTTTGCATTTATTTTTTGTTTAAATTGGAACTCTTATTACTTAGTGATTTTATAAACAAGTAAATGGATTTGTTGCATTTTTAATAAAATATACACAATTGTGGCAACGCTTTCCCATTTAAATCTTGAAATATCAAAGAATACGTCATCACAAATGCCTAAATTTTAACATATCACAAAATTAACGAGTTACTGCATGTGCGGAAGCTCACCTTACAAGTACAATTTTCTCTAACAAGCCACTCTGCAGCATAATATCTACTGACGGTAGGGTAACAAGTCGAAGCAACCTACTTCTACAGGGTTTGCTGTTTTTTCTTAGTGGCTAAAAGCTGTAGGTGTTCATAAAGTTGATATATTTACTTAAACAATCAAATGTCTTATTGACAACCACCGCGGGTCTCCTGATGGGTTAGCAAAACAGGAAAAAGTTAGCCTTACTCATTACAAAACTGACATAAGGTGCATTCTGTGGGTAGAGATCATTTTACTTTCTAAAAATGCTTGTAACAGGCTTTAGTTGTATATCACGAGACACAAAACGGTTTCGTCCTCGTTATGGTATCTTCAGTATGCCACAGCTGCGCTCCAACAAGTCAGCCTTATTGTAGATACTGCCATGAAGTGCAGTGGAGAATAGCTCAAAGCGCCATCTCCATTTTTGTAACGGTTCTAGGCTTCACTAGTAGCCTCCAAGTACACATAGTATATCAAAAAGGAAGCCGGCGAAGAAAACTAGCCATCGAAAACAATTAGTCCTCTGGATAATACCACAACTGGCTTTGAATTGCGTCACTCGATAGTATCGCCTCAGTCCTGCTGGGACTTGCGGTAACATTTATAGCAGGAGACACAGATCGGTTTCGTTCGACTAGTCAACATTATTACACGAAATCTAACTATTACACGGTTGTCACCGATGAATATTTTTTGATGTTTGAAAATTCCACAGCCAACGTCAAGAGACAAATTAAGGTGATTTTGCACTGTTTCCCGATAAGCCTAATTTTTAAAACTATTTGCAAACGTGTGGTACATTGTTAAATTTCGAAAAAAAAAACAGGAATCCTATGATACCAAAATCCAATATGGCTCTCATAAGAAATAATAAAGTTGATGATGTCCCAAAGAAGCCGAAACGTTGTTGAAAAATCTTGGTTCGGTTATCAGATAGGGAACTGGAATTGGCTGTGCTTTTAGTTTCTTTCTACGAGTTGAAATGAATGAGCGAGCCAGAGGCGCACACAGAAAATAGATTTTGTTTAAGTTTGAGACCGTTTCTTGAACGAAAGTTGCAGGAAATTGGTTTTCTCTGCGGCACATTTGAGAGCACAGAATGTAGCAACTTTTCCGAGTTTAAACCCTACCTTTATTTTCAATAATAAGTACGACTCTCATAGTGAGGCTCGAATTTGAATCACTCCGTATTATATTCCTTAAATTATAAATAAATCGACAATTTCTACAATCTTTGCCATAATTTTTTGTGCGTATTTTTTTCTATTACTGTGGATAACTGATTGCAGGTAACCCCAAAGAGAAAAACCTAGTAGGTTAAAATTACTGCTACGAGTTGGAGATACCTCTCATTTAGGTAATTTTGCACTTTAATAATGAAGTGTTCCGGTGCGAGGTCTTGCGTAAAATACACCATCTGCCTTAAAGTTAAGGCGTAATCAACCACCAGATCACTGAAGTTATTTTGCAAACAATTTGGGTATGAATTTCCATTCAGATTTAGCGGTACTTCATATGAAACGAAGATATTATCCCACACCAAACATTAAACCCAAATTCACGTTGAAAATGACGTTCCACTGCTACATGAGAATACTCATTCTCTTACGTAATATGTTTGTTTCTGAAGGTGACTAAACCCTGGAGATTAAAGGTACCATCGTGTGTGATAGTATTTATTCAGAAATAGTGGATTTACATTCTGTTTGTCCCAGAATGAATGGCAAAATTGTAGTGTAGTTGGGATATCTTCTCACAGTAAATTCTGTACAGGTGACAAATGATACGGATAAAGACTTTTCTCATAAAATATTCTCATAATCGATGATCTATAAACATTAGCAGCAGCTGCCCTTCTTCGTCTTTAACCATTTTCTGGATTATCTGCTACATTACCTAAAATATCTTGTTGTTCAGGAGCGATTTTTTTAAAATAGGCTAAGATATCTCGCTTTGGATAAATAGAGCAGTTTCACCCAACATGTTATAAAGGTTTTTGGAATAATTTGTGGATGGGGTGTCTTCTGTTTAAAGGTGTTTAAGGTCAAAGCTCACAAAACGCTTCTATCATTCCACCTCCAAATGTTCAACCACCAACAGTCCCCAATGTCGCGCATAAAACGACGGATATCATTTTCAAAACTAAAAAGGTACCTACGAAAGATGCTCTCTTCTCTCTATACCAGGAAAGCCTCTGGCCTTGACGAGATCCCGGCAATAGTTCTCCAAAATGCGCACCAGAACTTGCTCCTGTCCTGAATCGTCTCTTTCAGACATCTTACAATAGAGGTATATTCCCTAGTCTGGAAAACTTCCCGAGTACAACCCGTCCCCAAGAAAGAATCCAAAGTCTCTCCTTTCAGTCGTCTCTAAAGTGATGGACAAGTATATAAACACCGAATTGCTAAAATTTCTTGAAAAACACAGTCTAATTCAGACAGGCAATATAGATTTCATCAACGCAGATCAACTGCCAACCTTCTTTCCATTGTCACCCATTCTTGGAACAAGTCCATGCAACTACACGGTGAATCCCAGATTGTTCCTCTAGACATATCCAAAGCATTCGACCAGGTCTGGCACGCAGCGCTGCTTAATAAACTTCCGGCTTATGGCCTACCACCAAGACTCTGTACCCGGACAGCAAATTTTCTCTCCAACCGGAGCATTTCTCTTGTCGTGGATGGCCATTCCTCTAAACTGTATGCAATTAATGCAGGACTCCCTCAAGGTTCAGCTTTAGCCCCTACTTTGTTTCTTCTCCACATCAATGACCTCCTCTCTAGCACATCCAACCCAGTTCACAGTTACGCGGATGACAGCACCCTCCACTCAAAAATACAATATTCTAAGCCTGTTAGCACAGTTAGATGAGGATCGTAGAATAATGGAGGGTTCTGTCTCTGCTGATCTCCCAAAAATATTAGACTGGGTAAGTAGAAATCTTGTACAATTCAACTCCACCAAATCTCAGTCTTGCTTTCTATCTCATAAGAGATACACCAGCCCTAGACCTATCACAATGAACAACCAAGTTATTCAAAGTAATGAGTCATTTTCACTTGTTGGCATTTCTGTGGATCGAAATCTGAAATGGCACCAACATGTGACAACAATTGGAGAAGCGGCTGCTAAGAAATTATTTTTCCTCTTCCGGGCTCGCAAATACTTTTCACCAGATAATCTCTATACCTTATGTACTTCACAAATAAGGATCTAACCTCTAATACTGCTCCCACATCTGGGATCCCGCTGCCGCTTCTACACTCGTTACCCTGGACTCAATTCAGAAGAGAGCTATACGTCTCATCGGTGACCCTACGCTCACCCAAAGGCTGCGATCCCTTGCCCATCGACGTGCCGTTGGTGACCCCCCCCCTCTCTCTCTCTCTCTTTTATAGATATTTGCACGGACACTGCTCAGAGGAACTTTCTTACATAGTTCCTCCACCTGCTGCCCCCAACAGATCCACCAGCGGAACAGACCGAATGCACCCTTTTGCTGTCGGGCTCACCACACATAGAACATTTTGTTATGCCCGCTCTTTTGTCCCGATGACTTCCAAGTTGTGGAATTCCTTGCCGGCACATGTTTTTTCTTCTCCTCCGAACCTCCAAACCTTCAAGCCCAGAATTAACAAGTTGACTCTTTCCTCCTTGTTGACACCCACGGTACGCTAGTATTTAGGCTGTAAGCCCTCGTGGTGTGTTATTTAAATACAAAAAAAAATGGTTTGCAGTATACATTTTGTACGCCTTATATTCGTTAAAGTTTGCTTGCGCAAAAAGCAAACCATCTCATGCATTTCCTTATTAGAAAAACATTTATTTATTGCTCACCTTGGACAATCTTGTACAAAAGCTTATCAAACTAACAACTAATGACACCAAGAGCCGATTTTGGGAAGATAGTAATAAATTCGTTTATGACAGGTATGTGTAAATAAACTATGACCTTAAAGGTACTACAAAGGACATGCTTCAACTAATTATATAATCGGAAATATATTGAAAATGGTTTATTTTAGCGCCATTTCACGAGTATAACATTTTTATCTAGAAAATAGAGAGAATAAAGAAAATGCTATTTTTTAATCAATAGTTTCTTTGCGAGCCGACAGAAGAGTCTTAAGTATTTTCAAAACCTTTTTTCGACACTATAAAAACTAGTTCTCGAGACGATGCGTCGAATACTTTTCAAGGAAAATCTAAATTCAAATTATCGGACTAACACGCTGTATGTCTTTTAATTTGGATTTCTAAGCTAAGGTAAGTTTGGTTTATTTGTAATATTTTGGTGGTAAGAACCTACTGCTCCTCTGCATACCATCACTTTTGGACCACCTGTACGTGTGGCCTGTTTGTACTGATACTTGATCTTTTATCCAATACTGCGCTAGATGAAGCTTGAGTTAGAAGCTTTAAGAGACCACGACTTGAAAATATGTTCTACCCAGTCGTATGTTTTTTTAAATAATCAATAATACATTTTTGTTGGGTTCAAATATCTATGCGCACATTATCTGCTTTTGAGCCTTATTTCTTTTAACAAATAATTTTCCAGCCCCCTGTGGAGAATAAATTCTTTATTTAATCCTCAGGTAAGCAGAACGTGACAGGAAAGTTTTAGTATTGAAACATGGAAAAAAAGATGCCTTACATCTCTGAAGATGCAAAGTATAATTTGAGCATGAGCAAAAGTTAATAGTCGTCAGCAATTTGAAAAATATCTGCCTAATAAAACTTGGGAAGCGTAATGTCCCGGAAAGTTCATGAATTGAATTGCGAGATCTGAATCGTTAAGTAGAAAACAATGTTAATCTGCGTTGGATACTTCATCAGAAGATTATTTTTGGAGTCGAGGCGCCACCACTGAGGCGCCGACAGTAAGACGCCGACGGCGCCGAGTGAGGGCTCCGGCAAGTCTACCACTTACAAGGTCTGGTTATAAAACAAGTTCAGCAATTATCTCTATTAAAATTCCATCTTTATGACTACTTTTCAACTCTTTAATTGCAAAAAAGTCCGGACGCAGCGAGTGCGTTATAGTAGCGAATTAAAAATTCATAGAAGTTGAAAGAAATCGTAATATAAAGTTTATGGAGGAGCATGCATTTCAAGAAATGCCAGAAATCCTTAGGTTATTAAATTTGTCAGTTTGTAGTTAGCGCAGCTATTTGTCAATAATACAGAAGCAACGTAATCATTGATTATTCAATATAAATTGTTTAACAGCCAAAAGGAATAAATTCATTTTGCAATTATTGTGCCTATTTATAAAAAAAGCCTGAACGCAGCAAGTGCGTTATGGTAGTGAATTTTCATAGAAATGATCTGGCACAAAATATTGAATTATAACTTTTTTTCTTGTAACATAGAAATGTCAATTTTGGTGTATAGTTTACTTTTTATATCATAAACCTACCTACCAAATTTGGTTATCATAACTTTTTTATTTTTGAGATAAAACATATTTTCGAATGAAAACTCAAAATGATCCCGGAAAACCTCGTCCGATTTTCCTGACTAACGAACATGTCCAAGCCATTTACAAAAAGAAGGTACATGCCAAATTTAATCAAAATCGGCCTATAATTTTTTGAGTTATCAGTGTGACGCACACACACACACACACTCACACTCACACACAAATTCAAAAGTCGGGATCTCCCCATTAGTGAATTTTTTTCTACGAAAATTCACTAATACCGAAAAGGTCACTTTTACATTAAAAAACATATCCTGTAGCGCGAAAACTTCACCCATACATTCAACCCTCTCCGAGTGACAGTTAAAACCCCCAAATTTTTAAATAGGAAGTAGTGGCTTGCGTTGCCTTATTTGAAGGATATCGTCATTATATATTGAAAAATGCTATGTTTTTAAAATTTATTGCAAAAATTAAGAGTAAAAAGAAAAGAAATTGATCTGATTGACAAAATTCGCTTCAACACTCTCAAAAATAACTAACTAATCGAGTTTCATTCCGGATAATGGGAAGGAATTCAAAAGTCATCAATCGCAATCTACAGTGTGTCCCAAACTAGCTGAGAATGTATTGCTATTTTCGTTATTATTACAGGCAGAGAGACAGTTAAATTAGCAATGTTTTGTATAATTTCATGCTCAGTCTAAATATGGCTTGTATTTTGCCCTGACTCTTTTCGTTTCGGAGTTATTTTGAAAAAACCAAAATTCTTCGATTTCTTTTTTCTTCAATATCTAAGTAGGCGTTGATCTGACATGCCTAAGACTTGCACATTATCAGGACACTTTTTACAAAGTAATCTTTTTGTGCTATTCTCAACTGTGGATTGTCATTTAGTTTTCAGCTACAGGTATCGACGTTTGTTTTTATTATGGCAGCCATATTGGATTTTTTGCTCATGTGAAAAGAGCTTTCCAATGATGTACAACATGCTTGAGAAATCTTGTAATGTCACTGACAATTTTGAGAAAAACCGTTTTGAGGATAGTAGGCTATGAAATCCAATATCAGAAAACAAATGACAAAAAAAAGTGTTCAAAAAGCAGTAGGCCATGGAGTCTAACAATAGATTTCTACTTTTAACATAATTTTCCGTAATGATTCACGATAAACAAAATAGGAACTTTGAGCACACCAATGAATCGGCCCATTATTACAAATGATATTTTACATCACAACATTATCCTAAAAAATTGTTATAATTTAATTAAATAGGCAAACCCAGTAAATAACTAAATTTACTTACATAACTCAATAAAAAGCAGATTAATGATTTACGAAGACGCCTTTAAAAATAGTTTGATTATTAAACGTAAGTCAACTGAAAAACAACAGAAGAAAGTTTGCTATCGCGACAATTAAGAATACTGTCATTCTTAATTATCTGAAAAATTTGAGGTGTATGTAACACGTTGCTTAAAATTTTGTGCTAAATAGTTTGTTTCCTGTTTATTTTAAATATTCTTCAACAATATGTTCAGTAATGAAGAATATTTTGACATGTTGGAATGTTACATTCGTTCTAACCGAAATACTGAGGCAGCTGCAAATTCATATCAAAACAACTACCCAGAAAGACGACAACCAAACACCAAAATATTTCGCCGGATCGTGACCAATCTATTGAACGACGGTAGCTTCCACGCAAAGAAACTACCAATGCCTATAAATGAAGAAAGAAATAATGCCGTCTTACAGGTTTCAAACGAAAACCCTCCGCAATCTGTTCGGTTTTATGGTGAACAAATTGACGTTCCAAAAAGTACGGTACACCGTGTATTAAAACAAAGTCATTACCATCCATAGAAACCTACCCTCGTACAAGGCTTAAATGTTGATGATTACCCTAAGCCACTTCAATTCTGCAGATGGTATCAAGGACAATATCAGCAAGATGAAAATTTTCATTTTAAAATAATACGGACTGATGAATCCAGATTTACAAATTATGGTGTGTATAATCGCCATAATAGGAATGATTTGGTAAATGAAAATCCCCCATCTAAAGGAAGAAAGACGATTGCAAGACAGATTTGGTATTAATGTTTGGTGCGGCTTATGAGGTAAAAAACTGTTTTATTTGTAGATTAGACAGTTAATTTAAAAAAATTCAGTTAACTTCATTGTTGGTCCGTTCTTTTTTGAAAATAAGTAAACAGGGGAAAGGTATCTTAATCTATTGAGAAATTATATCTTACCAACAATTAGAACAGTTCATGATAATTTAGACGAGATTTGGTACCAACAAGACGGTTGTCCAGCTCACAAAGCTAGGATCGTCGAAGAATTTTTGTACCAAAATTTCAACAATTGTGTCATTTGTAACAATGGGCCGGTTCATTGGTGTTCTCGAAGTCCTGATATAACACCCATGGATTTTTATTTTTGGGCTACTCTGAAGAATGATGTGTATAAATTCGATCCACCACAAAATATCAATGAATTACGAAACAGAACCAAGGAAACTATAAATCATATTAACCGAAACACCATCACCAGAGTTTGCAGGCATGTTTCAAAAAGGTGTATAAAGTGCATTGAACAAAACGGTGTCCATATTGAACAATTTTCTATTTAGTGTATTTTTAAGTTTCTATTTTATTATTTGTTGAGTTCCGTTTCTAATTGTGTTATTTTGTGGAGTTTAAGTTTCTATTTGTTATTGCCGGGTTTCGTTGTTAAACTGTTTCACATAATATTACCTTGCATTATCACCTAATTAAGTATTGTAAATTAAATCACAATATGTTTTTATCGTTAATCATTACGGAAAATTTTTGTTAAAAGTAGAAGTCTATTATTAGCCTCCATGGCCTACTGCTTTTTGAACACTTTTTTTCTCATTTGTTTTCTGATATTGGATTTCATAGCCTACTATCCTCAAAACGGTTTTTCTCAAAATTGTCAGTGCAATTACAGGATTTCTCAAGCAACTTGTACATCATTGGAAAGCTCTTTTCACAGCCTATCACATGACACAAAATGCAATATGGCTGCCATAATAAAAACAAACGTTGATAGCTGTAAAAAAATATTTTTAAAATAACGCGAAAACGAAAAGAGGCAGGGCAAAATATAAGTCATATTTGGAACGAGCATGAAATTCTACAAAACATTGCTAATTTGACCGTCTCCCTATCTCTAATAATAACGGAGATAGCAATAAATTCCCATCCAGTTTGGGACACACTGTATACGTTATTTACACTTAATATAAATCGAAATATAATGCCTGGTCGGTTCTTCCTACTGCGGAACGGAACTGGGATATTTCTTGCGAGCAGGACTCCTTTTCAGAGTTCTCAGGTCACAGCTAGCCAGCCGACGGTGATCTTTCAGTTGCCTTTTTGTATGTGTGGGGGGGGGGGTACAAAGGGGGTCATATGGAATGAGCTTCCCTTGTTTAGCACGGAGGACCAAGCATCGGGTACTAAACAACTTTGGCTTTTTGGCCAGACCAGCGGGTTACGATCGGGAATCAGCGCCGCTCATAGGCACCCTGGTCGGTCAATACAAGCAGGGAAAAGGGGCGGCGGTGTGGTTTGATCTTAGACGCTTACTCCAAGGAATCAACAACTGGGGCAGGCGTTTTAGATCAACCTAGATCGTACCATGCTATTACATCCAGGACCCAATCAATACCTAGCCGACAAATCATTTACCACACTGTAGTATAATATCGGAGTAAACTCACCTGAGGCTGAAGACACTCGGCTGGATCGTGGACTGCTGCCTACTGGCTATGACGGTGTATCGGTGAGTGCTCGAAGCGAACTGATTTTCCTTGAATTCTCAGCCTCCTTTTGATGTAGATAGCCGATGATAGAACATTGTCACCTGATTAATACATATCTTCATTTATCTGAGACCACTTTTTCTCGGTATCTCGTTTTATTTTTTTTTACATTGCATGAAATTGATTAATTTTTATGAATTTATTTGGTGCGTATATGTTTAATTACATTGTATCGAGGTGTATTTATTCACCTCGTTTGTTTCCTTGGGGATTGCTATTCTTTGGAATAGAAGTAATGTACCAACCGGTACAATGTCTCGACGAACGGTCAGGCTACAATTCTCAGTAGCTAAATGAAGAGCTTTGTCTTTTCGAGACAACTTTACTGCTTGTCGATCATTTTTTGCATTGCTATTTTTCCGATTTTAATGGCTTTGTAATAGTTTATAGTAGCATCTCCTACTACCCCAGTCGCTCGTGACATTATGTTTTCTTCAATTTGAAAGGGAGAGTGGTTATGGAACCAATCAGAAAGTTTTTCCCCATCATATGCATCTTTTTTTTTGCGCGATTCCCGAAAATCAACGTGTTGCTCAACATTCTCAAAAATGCCATTAAATTCTTCCAGTGCGGTACAAACAATGTGAGTAGCAGTCGTTCCCAAAAATCCATTTACTTTTTACTCACTACACTATCACTTGTGCCCCTTCCACGCTGAAGACCCCCGGTACTTTTCATTTTTCGCATTAGTTAGTTTTTTATAAAATATGAAAATCTCAAAAAGTACACGTTTTTTTTTTAAGATGTCGGCGATTTCTCATGCTTAATTGCCGGGGACCCCAGCAACCCAGCAACCATGCTCTACTCTTCCTCACTTTTGTCGTCAAGCCGCCTCGACCTCGACATGAAGGCCGTGACAGTCTTCAATTGGACGATACTTACCTGATTCCTCTGCAGAGTCCTCGATCCGAACAATTCTGCTCGAAGATCCCAAAAGCCTCGCATTCACACAGGCAGTGGTAGGACGTTTCTTCATCCTCGCCGCATTCCTGGCAAATGTGATCCCTCTGTACGCCTATCAATGTGAGGTGTCTTCTAAGGGCGCAGTGGATTGTCAGCACCCCAAGGATGCGGCGAAGCGTAGGTCGACTCCTTCCGAGTAGCCAGACCACTTTATCTCTGTCCGGCCCCTCCACGAAGTCCCTCGCCTACCTGCAGCCACCAACCGACACTTAGTGCCTCTTCATTTTCACCTGTCTAAGGCGACAGAGACTGTCTTCATACTTATGCCTATCGCATGCCCCGGGCCACAGAACGGCCGCCGGGAACGGAGTCTTGCGAGATTATTCGCCACCTAATTCCCCGCTACGCCACAGTGTCCCGGAACCCACACCAGTTGCACCTCCTTCGTCCTGGCTAGTCCTCTGAGGGCGTCAGCGCACTCCTGAACCAGTGTTTACCTGATTCTGGCCGCGCAGACTGCCCGAAGGACCGCATGGCTATCCGAGCAGATGTACACACATTTTTCGGGACTCCTCTTCACATCCTGTCTATTGGCCACAGACAGGATAGCATACACCTCTGTTTTGAATGCCGTGGTATATTCGCCAAGAGCATAGCTCTCGCGCACCTCCAGGCCCTCGATGTATAGTCCTGCCCCGGAGGATTGTTAGTCCTCCAGCCGCGATCCGTCGGTGAAACAGACCAGGTTTGCGGGCTGGAATGCATCCTCATTTTTCCTCCTCTGATCTCTACTGGGGATCCTGAGGGTGTATGGCCTAGTCAACCTAATATCGTCCTAGGTTTTTTTTTAAGATGGCGGTGATTTCTCATACTTAATTGCCGGGGACTTTTTACACAATTAATAATAAAGTCGAAAAATATCTGCCATATTTCAAAACGTTCCAATTTTTTTCTCCTATTCGTTGAAAAACAAACTTCGTTTTCTTCCCTAGCATTGTGAAAATAACAACAATAGTAAGGGACAAACTGTTTTAAGAAATCTCAGTGGTTAATATTTTTAAGTAACTATTTCGTCAAGTAAATGATGTAAAAACAACTGAGCGATCTAACTTAGTCAACCGTAAAATGTGGCTCGTACCTTATAATTTTATCTAAGATAAGCTTATAAATCGTTAGCTATTTTTAGGGATATGCACTGTTTTTTCTGTTACTTAGTAGCAACACCTTGTACATCCTGAAATCATGGCGAAATACCCATATATCTTTTCTTTCCCTTAGAAGCGTACATAAAGGTTGTTCCAAGCCGGTATTAGTGAAGTCGTATTTCCAGTGAATAGAAGTGAATAAATTTATTTTTATCAACTATGTTCCGTCTGTATAAAAAAACTTGTTTTTTCCGTTTTAGTCCTTTGGGAGTTGTAACCTGATTTTCAAACGAAATAAATTTGTTGGCCTCAATCTCTCTTGAGCTATCAAACGAAGCGACCTACGTTTTTTGTTTGTCTCCTTTTAAAATATACTGTTCTTTATAGCGTTTTATAAATCACTGATTTATTAGAGGTACTTGAATTATCATTGAATCTGACAGTTGCTTTTGATATTGAAGTAAAATGCAGGGGATGAATTTTTTAATGGCTAAGTAACAACTGCTTTTGCGGGTATTTTGCAACCTCGTTAAAAACAAGATTGACTTATGATGTCTTTGTGAAAAACCACTCAAGAGTTTTCGAAATTATTTTGATGTTAATGCTAAACTACTTTTCATTAAACCAATGTAACAAATTCATGTTTACCCATTTTAGTGAATTTTCTTCACTAATGAGGAGATCCCGACTTTTGAATTTTGAAAAAAATTCCTTGAAATGAGCCCTAATTAGGTCCCCGAGAACATATATTCGGGGTCAGTTTCAATTATATATATATATATATATATATATATATATATATATATATATATATATATATATATATATATATATATATATATATATATATATATATATATATATATATATATATTACCCCGATAACTCAAAAAATAATGGGTCGATTTTGATCAAATTTGGTGAGTACCTTCCTTTTGCAAGTAGCTTGGATAAGTGCATTAGCCAGGAAAATCTGCTGAGCTTAAATAGATTAAACAATGCTTTGTTTTAATTAGACAGTCGGATTTCCCCGGTCAGTGTTAATTCTGAGCTGACCTTAAATGTATGGAATTTAGACCACGAAGTCATAATGCATGTTTGTAAGAAAATAAATTCGGGACTCAGCAAGTGCGTTATGGTAGTGAATTTTTATTAAATGCTTCAAATTTGAATACTTCAATTTGCTATTAACCTATAAGGTTTGTTGGCCAGGAAACTGGTTTTTTTTGGGAACATTGATATTACTTTAGAAAAATTTTTGTACATTTTCAAACAATAACGTTAATTTGATGATATGTGGTACATTGTTTCTACTATATAGGTTATACCGGTAACCAAATTTGTGCCTACTTTCTTTAAAAAACACATATTTGCTATTTAAAACATTTTTATGGAAATACACTATCATAACGCACTTGCTGTGTCCAGACTTTTTTCATTCTATTTGATATTACAGTTGTAACACAAATTAAAGGACATACGAATATAAACTAACATAAAGGCTCAGGCTTAACTGAAAACAGATATAAGCAACTGCGTTAGGTCCAATTAGACGAGCTTCTTATATAATAAAAAAAAGTTAGGACGTAGCAAGGCGTTATGGTAGTGAATTTTCATAGAAATTATCTGGTACCAAACATTTTTTCATTAAATGCTTATAACCTTTTTTTTTCTTCTAACCTAGAGATCTAAATTTTGGTACATAGTTTACGTTTTATAACGTTAACCTTCTTACCAAATTTGGATACCTTGCTTTTTATTTTCTGAGAACTTTTTTTTTCAAAAGAAAACCCAAAATTTTCCCGGAAAACCAAGTTAGATTTTGCTGGATAACGAACTTATCCAAGCCATTAATAAAAGGAAGGTGCCGGCCAAAGTTTATCAAAATTGGTGTATTATTTTTTGAGCTATCGGTGTGCTGATCGGTGGTGTATCGGAGTAGAGTGCTGATGATGAACCGGGACGGTTCGAAACTGCAGTCCACGCAAATCAATAAAAAATCACAAAAAGTACAGCAAACAAATAAGCTGTATATTTAAAAGTGACTACAGTGTAGTGCAACATATATATATATATATATATATATATATATATATATATATATATATATATATATATATATATATATATATATATATATATATAAATATATATATATATAACTCTTTATTATATGCCGAGCTTTCGGAAAGAAAAAGGTTTACAATTTACATAGGAAAAATATAAAACATTAAAATACTTACAAATAACGTGAGTTTTACTAAACTAATTATTCAATAACAAAAATGAAAAAAACCTTTTTATAAATTTGAGTAAAGTCGAAAAGTGACAAACTGACATATAAAGTTAACTATTGTCTAATTGAATTTGATTTTTGTTTTTGTCTAGGAAATATAAATAGGGGTAGTGATTTCTAAAATTATTATCTTTCTTTAAGTTTATTAAATTGTCGTTAAAAGTAATTTCAAATTCTTCTAAACACATTCTTTTATTACTTAAGGTTTCACAGTGTAAAATAGAAACATTACTCGGCATATAATAAAGAGTTTTATTTTGCAACTGACGGCTTTCCCACAATTTTTTGATAAATAACAATATTGCCGTCACAAAAACTTAATACTATATGTATATATATATATATATATATATATATATATATATATATATATATATATATATATATATACATATATACAATCCCCGGACATGGGTTCTAGGGGTCCTAGTTCGCGCTCATTTGAAGAAAATTCAAAAGTCGGGATCTCCCCATTGGTGAATTTTTTCTACGAGAATTTACTAAAAATTGGTCATTGATGTAAAATATAAAATAGAGTTTTCAGAATATAATCCTGCGATATCAGACTAAATTTGATTTGACTTTACGTCTGTTTCGCCAATGCGCAACTCACATGAAGTGTTGCTTGACATTCTGGCATTATATGGCTTTCACATTAACCGAGCTACGACAAAACCTAAGCGTCATTTTATGAGTAAAGTCTAACCGCCCAAACAAATGTAGTCATATTTTTAGGTTTTATAAATAAAGGTAGATTACAAGCCTTTCTAAAAAGGCGACATCATTGTTTTATATTATTAAAATGAGAAGCTTATCTGTATTTGCTTTTTAATATTTATAATCGATTTAAAAAAAAGAATATGGCTATAAGTGCTTAACAGCTATTGTTTAATATTTAGTTTACGTGACCATTTTATGCAGGTGTTTCTTGAGGGCCATGTGTCCCGTCAAGAGACCTGTTGTGCTTCTGAGCTGTCCTCTGCTAATATTTAGCAGTTCCACAGCTCTCTTTGAACTGGGTTCGTCAATTATTGACTTCCCATGTCTGAGCCCTGGACAATCTGCCCAGTGCACCTTGTGTTGGTTTCTGACCCAGGAGAGCCAGTTCTGGTCCCATAAATGGTTCAGCTGACCCTCTCTTCGCGAGACTGTCAGCTTCTTCATTGCCTTTGAGCTCCGAGTGACCCGGCACCCAGATGAGGGTCACCTTATTCTGCCCAGCCAGGTCGATCGTCTCGTCTCGGCACTCACTCACCAGCCAGGAATTTACCCGTGGGCTACTTAGTGCCTTAAGGGCGGCCTGGCTGTGTGTGGCTATGAGGATCCGCTTGTTGGTGTAGCCCCTCCTCTTGTTCTCCCACACACAGTGCAGGATGGCGTACATTTCGGCCTGAAACAACGTTGAATGGGCTTCGAGGGAAATACTATGACTTACCCTTGGTCCTTCCGGGTAAACACCTGCCCCCGTCCCACGCTCCCCGCCGGATCCGCCCGTTAACCTGACGAGCGCGTCCCGTAGTATACCCGGCGTCTCCTCCCGCCATGCATCGCGGTCGTGGAAGGAACGTTAAGCCGTGTTTTGGAAATGTTTAGCAATAAAAAGGTTTCTACCCTGCTTATAAAAGATACGCGGTCGGCAAGATCGCCAAGATGGTGAGGTGAAACTGCCCATTGGATGTGCCATAGTCGCTGAAATAGGTCGCCGCTGAGGAAATAAAACACACATTGTTTATGTTTATGTAGTAGACTTTGCCTCTAACACACAAATATGTAGTTCCTATTGGCTTGGGGGTTTGTGCTATCCCAAACCCCTCCCTAATCTGAACAGTTTCTTTGTAGGTAGTGACCACGTAATAACGGGTGATCCAATTTGAGTTTCCTATGTTCGCAGCACCGTAAATCAAGAAGTTGTCAAAAAGCACATGTTTTTAAGGTGTCAACTGTCAGTCTGACACTATACATTTACGAAATGGATCGCTTAACCACCGTTCAGCGCGTTAAAATTGTTGAATTGTTTTACAGAAATAACAATTCTGTAAGAACTGTGTACAGAAATTCACGGGAAGATTATGGTCAATTTAATTGTCCTACTGAGTAAACAATTCGCAACGTAGTGCAAAAATTTCAAGAGACTGGAAGCATTGGAGATAGGGTAAGGCATGTGCATCATCGTGGCATCCGATCAGCAGAAAATGTTGCTGCTGTAAGTGAAAGTGTGGCCGAAGACCCGGAAGTGTCGGTTCGTCGGCGTTCACAGCTTTTAGGCTTATCTTACGACTCCGTTTGGCGAATTTTGCACCAGGACTTGCATCTAAAGCCGTATAAGATTCAGCTAACACAAGAACTAAAGCCGAGAGACCATCGACAGCGAAGAATTTACGCAGATTGGGTGTTAGAGCAGCAGGAAGTTGATGCAGACTTTTCAAAACAAAAATTCTTCTCTGATGAGGCACATTTTCATTTGTCTGGCTATGTCAATAAACAGAATTATCGAATATGGGGCGAAGAAAATCCTCATGTGATCCACAAAACTCCATTACATGGTCAAAAAGTAACTGTTTGGTGTGCATCGTGGTCAGGTGGCGTTATTGGGCCTTACTTTTTTGGAAACAATGTAACGGTCAATGGTGAGCGCTATAGGCGCATGATAGATTTCTGGCATGAAATCGAAGATATTGACATCGACGACAAGTGGTTCCAACAAGACGGCGCAACTTGTCACACAGCGGGCGCAAGGATGTTATGCGTGAAAAGTTCCCAGGTCGCATCATTTTACGTTTTGGTGAAGTCAACTGGCCGCCAAGATCATGCGACTTGACGCCACTGGACTTTTTTGTGGGGCTACGTTAAAAGTCGTGTCTACGCCAACAAACCTGAAACATTGGAGCACATAGAAGCCAACATCTGCCAAGTTATAGCCGAAGTACTGCCAGAAACCTTCGAAAAAGTAATCGGAAATTACCTTAAAAGGATCGGTTGCTGCAGAAGGTCCAGAGGCGGCCATTTAATCGGTATTATTTTTCATCATTAATTAAATACATAATATGGCTAGGATCTTCAAAAACCGATCCACAAGGGAGAGCAGCGAAGGCCTTTGCAGTCAGCAATTCTTTAGCAAATATGGTTCAGCAACCTACTTACTTTCCTCGCATCCTAACACACAGCTCAAATCCCTTGGATCGCCTTACTACAAATCCTGACTGTTATAAGATATCAGTCACCGCCCCCCATGGGTGGCTCAGGCCACGGCATGGTCACTGCTTCCTGCGCAATGCAACCCGAGGTCACACAGTCATCACACCCACGTATCGTTTGGCACTACAACTCCGCGAACTGGGATGAAATGCGAGACTACTTTTTCTCATTTCCATGGGCGTCTGTCTGCTTCTCTCAGCCTGACCCCACTGATATCTCACAAAACGTCACCGAAATTATCCAAGCTGGCATGGAATTATTTATTCCACGTACACAGAAAACCTCTGCAGCCACTCAAAGGCCCTGGTTTTCTAAATCCTGTGACAAGGCCAGACTTAAAAAGGTCAAAGCTCACAAAAAGCTTCTACACAATCCCAGTCAAGAAAACCGTCAAGCATTTAACGACGCAAGAAACTGGAATGTCCGCATTCTTTCTGAGGCAAAAAACTCGTTTAATAACCACATCAAAAACAAAGTCCTCTTAAGCTCCAGCGGCAGCAAACCCTTCTGGACTCTTGATAAATGTATTGGGAATAATTTCTGCAAGAGCACGCTCCCACCTCTTGTCTCAGGGAAAGAAATTGTTTCTACCGCCCTGGGCAAGGCTGAACTTTTTGCCTCGTTGTTCGCCGGCAATTCTACTCTCAACCCACCTCCAAATGTTCAACCACCAACAGTCCCCAATGTCGCGCATAAAATGACGGATATCATTTTCAAAACTAGAAAGGTACGAAAGATGCACTTTTCTCTTAATACCAGGAAAGCCTCTGGCCTTGACGAGATCCCAGCAATTGTTCTCAAAAAATGCGCACCAGAACTTGCTCCTGTCCTGACTCGTCTGTTTCAGACATCTTACAATAGAGGCATATTCCCTAGTAACTGGAAAACTGCTCGAGTACAACCCGTCCCCAAGAAAGGATCGAAAGCGCTTCCTAGGAACTACTGGCCTATTTCTCTCCTTTCAGTCATGTCTAAAGTGATGGAAAAGTATATAAACACCGAATTACTAAAATTTCTTGAAAAACACAGTCTAATCCACGACAGGCAGTATGGATTCCGTCAGCGCAGATCAACTGACGACCTCCTTTCCTTTGTCACCCATTCTTGGTACAAGTCTATGGAACTACACGGTGAATCCCAGATTGTCGCTCTAGAGATATCCAAAGCATTCGACCAGGTCTGGCACGCAGCGCTGCTTAATAAACTACCGGCCTATGGCCTACCACCAAAACTCTGTACGTGGACAGCAAATTTCCTCTCCAACCGGAACATTTCTGTTGTCGTGGATGGCCATTTCTCTAAACTGTATCCAATTATTGCAGGAGTTCCTCAAAGTTCAGCTTTAGCCCCTACTTTGTTTCTTCTCCACATCAATGACCTCCTCTCTAGCACATCCAGCCAAGTTCACAGGTACGCGGACGACAGCACCCTCTACTCAAATATACAATATTCTAAGCCTGTCTCTTTAGCCCAACTAGATGAGGATCGCAGACTCATGGAGGGTTCTGTCTCCGTGGATCTCCAAAAAATATTCGACTGGGGATGTAGAAATCTTGTACAATTCAACCCCACCAAATAACAGTCTTGCTTTCTTTCTCATAAGAGGTACACCAGCCCTAGACCCATCACAATAAACAACCAAGTTATTCAAAGTAATGAGTCCTTTTCACTTGTTGGCATCTCTGTGGATCGAAATCTTATTGGCACCAACATGTCACATCAATTGCAGAAGCGGCTGCTATGAAATTAGGTTTCCTCTTTCTGGCTCGTAAATACTTTTCACCAGCTAATCTCTAAACTGTATATACTTCACAAATAAGACCAAACCTCGAATACTGCTCCCACATCAGGGGTGATGCTGCCGCTTCGACACTCGCTATCCTGGACTCCATTCAGAAGAGAACTATACGTCTAATCGGTGACCCTACCCTCACCCAAAGGCTGCCATCCCTTTCCCACCGACGTGCCGTTGGTGACCTCTCTCTCTCTCTCTCTCTTTTATAGATATCTGCACGGGCACTGCTCAGAGGAGCTTTCTTTCATAGTTCCTCCACCTGCTGCCCTCAACAGATCTACCAGGGGAACAAAGCGAATGCACCCTTTTACTGTCCAGGTCACCAGACACAGAACATCTTGTTATGCCCGCTCTTTTGTCCCGAGGAATTCCAAGTTGTGGAATTCCTTGCCGGCACATGTTTTTCCTTCTCCCCCGAACCTCCAAACCTTCAAGTCCAGAATTAACAAGTTGCCTCTTTCCTCCTTGTCGACACCCACGGTACGATAGGATTTAGGCTGTAAGCCCTCGTGGTGTGTTGTTGAAATTGAAAAAAAAGATTAATAAAAACAAATCCGAATATTTCTTTAAATTTGTGTGTTTTTATTTAAACAAGTTCAGAAACTCAAGTTGCATCACCCGTTATATTAGTTACTTGTGTTAGACACATGCTTGTTTCTAAACCTACGATTAAATAATTTAAGTATTTTGATATTCGTATTAGTGCAGAAATGTATCTTGAACAACATGCTGTTGCTAAAATGACATGAAATTAATCAAGCAGGCTAACAGGGTACCGTGACCATATGTATATTACGTTGCGTTGATTACAATGTAAAACTTATGACAGTAATAAAAACTTTTTATCGTGCATGTTATTTATCCTCAGCTATAAATCTATGGGCGCTAAATATTAAAGAAACACTCACATGTAAAAAAAATATTAACGCACCAAGTGTTTTATGGTAGTAAATTTTCATATATTATTTGTGATTCCAATTCTAATAATTGTTTTTTTTTTCATTAACGTAAGAAATTTTATATTTAGGACCTTTTATAGTCCCTGTTAAGAAAGTTTACCCAAATTTATTTAAAATTACTCTTTTGGGTTCGGATAAATTTTTCAAGGGGAAACTTGTATTTTTCAGGGAAAACTGATCTGCTGGGCTGGACAACCGCGTCCGTATTTTGTTTAAACTCATCGTTAGGCTCCTGTTTTGAAGTAATTTTTAAGCGGTTAAAAAATGCTAAAGGAAAGGATCTCGAAGACCTCAATTTGCCCACTCTTTAAAAGTCGTCGACAGGAGTAGGTTGGGTTGTTATTGTTCGATCTTCGGGTCTCAATATGCCTATAGTTTGATTCTCTGTCTCTAAGGTATCAGTATGTTCAATACTAGACCTGGAATATATCTGTCTGCCGCTTTTTTGTTTTTGATTTAAACAGAAGTGGAGAATGCCAAATGATGCACACACTCAGACCCACCACCATAAAGGTGAGTGGGAATACGAGGTAGTGTGGGACTCACACCCACTAAACTCCACTACCGGTGGAGTACCGGACCTGGGGTCCATACCTCCGTCGGTTTAGGAACACACATGACTTTGGAGTGAGAATGTTACCATTCTGTTGAGTCGCAGGGGCTTTACCGGGTCATAATAAGCTTGGGGCGCTTATGTCTGTTGGGAAGGTGATCTTCGTAGTCTGTGGCCCTACGTAGAAGAGCATTTGGATGAGCGGCTGCTTTGGAATATTGAGTTTTGGCTAATTGAGTAATGAACTCAAGAATAGTGGGCATGTTCGGATCTGGGTATTTCTGACAAACCATGGTGCGCCTGTAACCATTCTCAGAATTTGGTTCTGGATGATTTGCAGGGTTTTGATATGGGTGTTCGGAGCTGTGGCACATGCGGGTGCCGCATAGCTCAAGGCTGGACGGATGATTGTTTTGTAGATAAGCAGTTTGTTGTCAATTGACAGTACTGATCTTCTGTTAAGAAGTGAGAAGAACTTCGATATGAATATCGAAGCTTTTTGCTGGCGTATTGGACGTGGGGAAACCATGTTAGATGTTTGTCTAGGTAAACCTCGAGATATTTGACGGAGTCTTGCCAGGGAATCTGGGTGTTTAGGGTTACGTGACTATGAGGTGTGTGTCTCCTCTTGGTAAATAGAATTGCTTTGCTTTTCTCGGGGTTTGTGGTTAGGCACAATTTGCGTAACCAGTCGTGCAGCTCGTCTACGGCAGTTTGCAGACGTGCCGTTATAATTTCCGGCTGTGTTGAACTACTGAGAATAGTAGTGTCATCAGCGTACAATGCGTATGACACATTTAGGGGTGGTGGTGGAAGGTCTGCTACCAGGATGTTGTATAGCAGGGGAGAGATGGCTGAGCCTCGCGGGAGGCCTGCTGTGGTTGAGCGAATCGGTGATCTAGTACTGTTGTGCTTGACCTGGAACTTTCTCTCTTTTAGGTATGACCTGATGAGTAGTATCAGAGGCGTGGGGAAATTGAATTTTATCATTTTGTCTAGGAGGCCTGCATGTCTGCCGCTTGAAGGTACCCTGGTATTTATAGTAGGGTGTCTACCTGAGTCGCTATCTGTAATATAATTAAAAGTATTTGTTGGGGCAGATAATAGGGCAGCCATTATGTCTATTGATTTATTGGCTAACTTGTTTATTTGCAAGAAAGAAATACTTTTCCAGGTAACCGGAAGCCAGAGACGATGATCTCTTGTTAAAACAACCAGGACGTTTTTCGAAATGTACAGAGTGATTCAAATTCGAGCATCACCTTAGGCATCTCGATTATTATCGAAAATAGAAAATAGGTTTAAATTCGGTAGAATTGGTAAATTTTGTGCTCTTGAATATGCCTCAGTGTAAACCAAACTCAAAAACGCGATTTTCGATTTTCACCTATAGCTCATTTATTTCTATAAATGAACTAAGAACACAATTTTACAGACATTTTCGGTTTTATATCTGACAGTGAACTTAAAATTGTTCAACAGTGTTTCGCCTTCTTTGTGACATCATCATCTTTCTTGTTTCTTATGAGCGCCATTTGGATTCTGACATCATTTCTGTTTTTTTTTTCTGGATTCAACAATGGGGCTTTATTGCCGTACACTGCAAAATTACGTTAACTTGTCTCGGTGGTTGGTTGTGGAATCTCAAAACGTTAAAAAATATTTCTGTCATCGGGAGTCGCCTTGTGATACTAAATTTAGTTCAATAATGAAGATAAGCGTGATATCTTACGTGTTTTTTACCATTTTTCCAGCAGCTTCATATAAATTAAGCAGAGTTTGGATAGTTTACCCAACCCCACAACCGTCATGCCAACAGAAACTTAAACAGCAATTAACATATTAACATTTTAGAAATGGTAAATTCAAGGTAACTTTGTGAATAAAATAGTCATGCTATTCTTATTTACTTTTTAGGTCAATATTGATCCTTCAATTTCTTCGCGTGAAGTGGAGAAGATTACATGATAATAATTACAAACCCTATAAGGATTGCGTCAGTCAGCATTTACAACCAGGAGTACCATCAAACGATTGAGGTATTGCAACTGGTTGATAGAAAGTTTACATGAAGACAAAATTTCCTAAATAAAATAATTTGGTCAGATGAGTCTAAGCTTACAAATTGTAAAATTCTTAACAGAAACAGTAAAACAGTAATGCTCATATTACTAGTCAGGGGACATCAGTGACAGAATAGGAAATGGAAACTGGGGGAGAAAGAGCTTGTTTTCTTGCCCCAATGTTTTGCACGTGGATTGATCCCACCCTCGCTAACTAGTCGGCTTTGCTAATTAGCGTTGGAAGAAGAATGTGTTGAAGATGTGGACTGTATTTATAACTCTAGGTGTACTGGATTCCAGAAGATTTCAATAATACACTTTTTTATATTTATATATGTTGTATTGTTACTATGTATACTTTGAACTTAACATTTATTTACAATTTGCGGTTTTACACTTGATTTATTTAATGGGTTATTCAGGAGATTTCACAATCTTATTAGCTACTTGCTATTGCATTTAACTACGCGTATACGTTCTAATTTCGAAGAAAGCACTGACTTTTCACTGTAATACTGTACGAACGGAATTTCTGTAGAAAGATTGGAGCTCGAACTGAAGTGTCGTAATCACACTAGCGATGGTTAGGTAGAAGATCGGGATCTTAGAAGTCCCAAAAAGCGATGAAGATGAGATTCGTTGTAGACTGTATAATTTAACTGGCTTACATACGAGCTATGTTTAAGTGGAAGATTTGGAACTCAGGGTTCCAAGGAGCGAAGATGAGATCTGGCGTAGAACTGACTTGTACCTTGCGAAAGGCTTTCTTTTATCGAGCTTTCGCGTAACGCTAGGTGACGTAGTTGACATAACATAATGTCAGTAAGACAGAATGGCCAACTAGGTAGAAACATTATTCCTACTGAAGAAAATCCACTGGGTGCATCCTAATACGTCAAAGACAGCTAAAGCTATTTACAATAAAGAACTTAACGGTATATAAGTATTCTTTGTATGGCATTGTTCATGCTTAAACCTAATGCGATACAGACGTCTAGAGGGTAAAGATTACCAGCAAATTGGAAAGGATTGTAAAATCCAGAGATAAATAATTCCAGGTAGAAACTTAAATGACAGTGTAACCGAATTAAAGTAAAGAGACAGGGGTGTAGCAATTACCAACAGAAACCACAATATAGTTTTGGACAAAATGTTTGGATGGGTATGTTAGAAAACTGTTTGATTTGAGCAGTGGTGTATGAAGAAACATTAACGCTAAACATTAACCTGAATCTTCTTCGTACATATATCTACGAATTTATAGATACCATTCCTTTAGACCAATTTATACATTTATGGTGGCAGCAGGACGGTACACCGGCTCACAATACGGCAATCGTAGGAAATGACTCAGACCAAGAATTTTAATTATTTTTAAGAGGAGCTAAATAAAATCAAATTTACCACAGAGATCTCCCAGCAAATTTGGAGTATTTCAGAGCAAAGGCTCCAGAATGCCTTCAATACAATTCCCAGGAGGACTGTTTGGGAGCTGTGCTAAATGCTAGAAAACGTGCACAACTACGCATGGATCAAAACGGACAGCTTTTTGAACATTTGTTGTAGTTGCTGTTGTTCTTATTGTTTTATAGTTGTTGTTTTGTTATTAATTGTAGTTTTTGATATTTTCTTGTTTACCTTTTTAATGTTATTATGTTATTGATTTTCGTTTAAGTTTCCGTTGCCCAGTGTTGTTGTAGTTCGATTTGATGCATAAAACTACCTAAAATACCACGCTTCTCTTCCTTCTTGAATGTCATCTTACTATTACAATGTTACCACCGATGGCAGAAATTTTGTTGGGAATTTGAAATTCCACGGCCAACATCAGAGATAATTAAGATGACTTTGCGCTGTCTTTAAACCCAATTGTTCACAAGTTCTCAACATGTTATACATTGTTGCATAAAAAAAAAGGAATCCTATGATGTCAAAATCCAATATGGCGCTCATAAGAAATACGAAGGTTGATGATGTCCCAACGGAAGGGGGAGACATTGCTGAAAAACTTAGCTATAAGATAGAAAATTGGAAAAGGCTGTAAAAATGTGCTTTTAGTTTCTTTATAGGAGTGTAAATACATGATACATAGGCGAAAATCGAAAATCGATTTTTTCAGTTTTTTGACAATTTCTTGAACAACTGCAGGAAGTTGGTTTCTCTGCGGCGTATTAAAGGGCACAAAGATGTCCTCAAATTTGCGCAAAATACGTATCCTGGAACCCATATCCAGGGTTAGTTTCAGTTTGCGTCTGTTTACATATATACAGGGTGACGCATATCTCCGGTACAGCTCAATATATCCGTTATTATACAATATAGTAGATAAAATTATACACGTTAATTATAGTGTGTCTTGAGCAGCATCTTATACATTATTTTGACAATCAGAGTCGTTGGTGATACAAATTTTCTTTTTTTAACACCTTTTATAGTCCATGGAATTATAATGCATATTTGTAAGGTAAAAAGTTTGGCACCTATCAAAAATTATAATACGGCGTTTTTCCAATAGGTAGTAGAATCTCATTAAAATGACGGAGGGGTTTTCGTTCATATTGTTCGCCTAAAAAACCTAGATGCCGTATACGGGGGGCTGCCAAATAGCGGCTTAATTTGAAAAAATTCGAACTGCCGTAACTCATATTTTTTCAACTGGAGCAGGCTGTATTTTGTGTTGCAGAGGTAAAGGCCAAGGCCTCCACTCCAAGTTTTGTATAACACTCCCCATACCTACAGACTCTACTTTTGGAAATATTTACATTTATAATCGCATATCATGATTTATGTAAGGATCAGCTTAAAAAAAATTATAACCGATCAAATTGAGTGATTATTTAGCGGATTTTTCAAAAAAACAATATCCGAACATTTAGGTTAACTGTGGTACAAAAAAGGCAACAAATAATTAATTTGATAGGATTATCTATGTTCACATTTTCATAATACATAAGTATTTGATAAACTGTTTTGACAGACTTAAGTAATGTGCTTATCTCTGAAAGCTTGTGGCACTAAAATACGAAAATTTTTCCGCTTATATTTTTCTTTACTTTCACTGGCTCAAATATTCGTAGATAGACGAAAAACTTTTTTTACTTACCTAATCAATTTTAATGACATTTTGTATATAATTTAAATTTTAGTTATTGTTTTAGCAAATATTAGTATAAAAAAAATTAGTCACTTTTCGCGATTTTTTTTTGTTTCCATAAAGATATCATTTTGTTTGTCAGGTTTTTGTTAATGTCTGCTAATTAATAGTAAATGTTTAAGAAGTTATCGTAAAACAAATGCTTTCGGATTTTTGGGAATTTTTTTTTTTGCAAATTCGCATGCAGAATTTTTCTTCGACAAGCCTTTTGTAAATATCTACATCTTGGCAGGTGGGTAAATAGCTTGAAGACGTTCGTTGGCCAGGAAAATCAGATCAGTTTTTTCGGAAACATTTTAAGTTTATTTTGGGAAAATGTTTATACTTTTTCAAACAATTAAGTTAATTGATCAAATTAGGCACATTGTTTTTACTATATAGATTATACTACGGTAACCGAATTTGATGCCTGATTCCATTAAAAAAGACATATTTGCTGCTAAAAACATTTATATATATATATATATATATATATATATATATATATATATATATATATATATATATATATATATATATATATATATTCTCCGAAAATTACAAAGGTATTTTAATGAAATTTGATGGATAAGTTGCCTTACTACAAATTCAGCCTTCTAAATTTATAGAAAATTGAGTTATTCAAATTTGAAGCATTTAATGAAAATTCACTACCATAACGCACTTGCTGCGTACCGAGCCTTTTAAAATTATTGGAAAGTCTTCGTGAGGCAATGACAAAACCAAGCCCCGATGGGATAGCAGTCGTTTATAAATCAAGTTACAGTCTATATGGCTTGATGATAACTCATTAATTGTTGTCATTACTTGGTAAAACCGTCTCTACGCAATATTTTGTATGACAACACCATTTTATAGATACCACCTACCAGTTTCGTTTTTGGGACTTATATTAAAGCAACTCTTTACTTTTATAGCCTTCCAGATGAACAGATTTTTGAAATGCATAACTATATTTTTAATTGGTTTTTAATTACTAATTATGGTGATTATATAAGGTTCTTTTGCGAACACGGCAGTTTCACTAAACAGATTACTTCAGGCATTGTTTTAATCACTTGGTAAATCAGCTTTGTGCCTGGTTAATTTTCGGCGGAAACACATTTGAAGTTTATTGTTACATACCATCGTAACCTGAGAAATATCGGAGCTTGCTTACCGGTTTGTGTTGACCCACTTGAACGTCAAGGATCAACTTTATGTTACGGTTGGAAAATTATATAAGCGTATAAATCTTATGCTACCAAAATATCAGCTTTCCAGGTAAATTTTATAGGTTAATGTTGGAATCCAAAATAATAATGGCTGGCATGCTTTCTCTGCAATTTTACTGTATATGGATTAATTGCCAGTTTATAAAGTCTAGGCATGTGTAGCAAAACATTCTCGTGTAAGAGCAGATTAGCATTTTGTAAAACGTCGTGTCATTTTCTTCAGAAAAAGCCGATGTATGATTATGTTAGGTGTTCAAAAATTCTAGTGTTTCGGGTACTTATCTACACCGACTTATTATTGACGACCATACTACTTGAAATTAACTTCTATTTCTCAATTTGTTGGTGAGTAGTACAGACAATGGAGGATCCCGTTACTCTTGTCCATAATCCATTAAACTACGGAAGTTATTTTTTTATAGGTAGGTTCAGAATTACGTACTGAATGTAAAAACACAAAATCCTTACAAATTAGGAGGGCGGAAGTGCCGGCATTTTGAGAAAAACAGTTTAGGCCTATATCTCCGTAACCGTGCACTTTAGGCCAAAAATGGTAATGATCTTTATTGCAGATAATTACATTTCTCATCTTTTTTGTTACTATTTTTTGAATCACTCACCGTTTACAACGTATATGACTATTAGCATTCATTTATTGACTTTTTTACATATATCTTGGTTAATAATTGTTTAAGAAATAAAATGCTTATATTCTAACTTAACTTTTCAATCGACAAATTTCCTACAATTTTTACTGAAAACTTTTTGTTCTCAAATCAATATTTTCAAAGTTATAACGCGTTATATGCACTTTTCAATCGACAAATTTTTCTGGAAATATTTTAGTAAAATGAAGGACAATGATGGTTGAAGCTGAGACTTCAGGCTTTGTAAAACATTGTTCTTGAGACATTTTCTTTCCATAGCGTATATTACTTTCAGGTTCTTTGCGTACATGTTGTCAATTTTGACGTTTTAAATCGCGACTTTGACGTTTTGGGGAAAACCCCAATTTATTTTTCATTAAATGCCTATAACTTTTTTTATCTTTTAACCTACAAAACTAAATTTTGGTAGGTAATTTACCTATTATGATATAAACTGGCGTACCAAATTTGGTTGCACTTACTTTGTTACTTCTGGAGATATGATGTTTTTTTTTTAAAGGAAACACAAAATTTTCCGGGAAAACCTGGGCCGATTTTCCTGGCTAACGAACTTATCCAAGCCACTTGCAAGAGGAAGGTATTCACCAAATTTAATCAAAATCGGCCCATTATAAATAGTTATCGGTATGATACATACATATATATATATATATATATATATATATATATATATATATATATATATATATATATATATATATATATATATATATATATATATATATATATATATATATATATATATATATATATATATATATATATATATATATATACATATATATATATAAATTGAAACTGACCCCGAATATGTGTTCTAGGGGGCATAATTAGCGCACATTTGAATTTTTTTTTCAAAATTCAAAAGTCGAGGTGTCCTCATTAGTGATTTTTTTTAAAAGAAAATTCACTAATAATAATTTGAGAAAAAAAGTTTTAAGTAAAAGTTTTAGAAAATTTGTCTATAGAGTTAGGTTATAAGCATTTTATTTTTTAAACAATTATTAACAAAGATATAGGTAAAAAAGTCAATAAATGAATGCTAATAGTCGTATAAGTTGTAAACGGTGAGTGATACACAAAATATTATTTAACAAAAAATATGAAAATGCAATTATCTACAATAAAGGTCATAACCATTTTTGGCCTAAAGTGCACGGTTACGGAGATATAGGCCGAAACCGTTTTTCTCAAAATGGCGGCACTTCCGCCCGCCTAATTTGTAAGTAAGTATTTTATGTTTTTACATTCAGTGCGTAATTCTGAACCCATCTATCAAAAAAAAAACTCATGTAGTTTAATGCAGAAACAAATTCTCTATTGCCTGTATTAGAGTTTTTCTATCTAAACCCAGTCAATTGTCAGGCGTACTCCGCCAAAACAGCTCCTCTCTGTCTACTTATTTTCTAGAGTTTTCCCTCAAGGATAAATTGCAATTGTAAGTACGTTTTATTTTAGCCAATTTCTATTAAAAATTCGCTTCTAGAGGGCTCACTACTTTTAGACTTCCCAATTAGCGCCAATCAAAGCCCCTAAAACGCATATTTCGGTTCCGTTAAAATTTGTGTTTATTTATATGCACACACATAGAGCTTTATATATATATATATATATATATATATATATATATATATATATATATATATATATATATATATATATATATATATATATATATATATATATATACAGGGTTTTTCACGATAGCCGTGCATTAGAAGTTTATGAAGTTCCCTGATATCCTAAATTTTGAAATTTTGGCAGCGGTCACAATTCGTAATTGTCTTTTATTCTAAAATATTTTCAAGGTCACACCACTTCCGGTTAGACCGGAAGTAGTCATCAACTTTGTTAATTTAAATAGAATGCTCTGTTTTTTATTGCATATTCGAATTCTCCATAAAATTTTGTGAATATTTATATTAGGCTTTCCTATCCCTATCTTCAACTGTTCCAAAGATATTGTGATTTCTCTGCATTTCGGTGATTTTACAACCTGATTTATAATAGTTTGTATTTCACATGTTTTTAAAGATAAAATGCTCGAATTTAGAATTTCGTAACTTATGGGAGGGAGCTTTCATATTATATGTCTTAAATTTACCTGTGTCATACAGAGTGTTCTAAATTTAGTTACTAACTTAGACATATTCAACGTGGCAAAAGTTGTTTTTTTCAAATAGGACACCCTATATATTATTAAAAATTCGAGTTCTAAATTTAATTCTACACCGGTTTCATATAAGTTTGCCTATATTTATCTTCCATATGTTGCTTGTTATTAGCATTTTTAGGTAACAACCTCCTCTTCTAAAGAGTACACGTTAGACTAGACAACAAATACAGCTGTGATTGTCAGTCAGATAACAAAAGTGATATGATTTCATAAAAATATTTAATGTAATTATTTGAATAATAATAAAAAAAATATTAACAATAACCAAAAAACTGAACAAAGACCAAAAAAATAGTTAATTCAAATTTAAATGCTACGATCACTATAAATGTTCTATGTGACGACCATCTTGGTCAAGGCACTGCAAAATTCTACGGTTCATCTCATTCGTAATAGCGCTTTTGATTTCATTTGGATCTAAATCTCTAAAAGCTCTAATTACACGATTTAAAAGATCCTCTCTACTTTGCACTGTTGTGTCATACAATTGACTTTTTATATGCCCCCAGAGATAAAAATCGGCGGGCGTTAAATCAGGAGAGCGGGGAGGCCATCTCCAAGGACCGTTGGGCCCAATCCATCTGTCTTCAAATAATTGCGTTAAATGCCAGTAAACTTCACCAGTGGAGTGGGCAGGAGCGCCGTCTAGGTGATACCAGCAGCTTTGCCTTATATCTAGTAGTAGCCTTGCCAGAAAATTACGGACAGATCCCCTTAATAGTTCCAAATACTTTTCGACGTAAATTTCATAAGAGACCTTATTGTCCATAATGATGCAAAACTAGAATTTGTTTGAAAACGTCGTTCTCTAAATATATTAGGGTTCTCACTTGCCCAAAAATGACTATTTCTCCTATTCACAATTCCTTCCCTTCTAAATTTCGATTCGTCGGTCCACTTAATTTTAGAGAGAAAGTTCTCATCTTGTTGAATATTCAGAAACATGTATTCACAGAATTCCACTCTTTTTAAATGGTCACCAGGTCGAAGTCCTTGTAGTACTACTTCTGAATATGGGTGCATTTTATGAGATTTCAATATTCTATGCACAGATGAACTTGATGTTTCCAAAGCTCAAGTAGCTGCATAAATAGAGCTACACGGGTAAACTTGAAAATAAGCCAACACTTTTATCTCATTATCTTCATTTTCAGTTACTGGCTTTGGATCATGTCGTGTTGTTTTGACACTTCCAGTCAATTTAAATCGTTCCTCTATCCTTGCGAATGTTCCTCTAGTCATTGCCGATGGAGTCGGATACCTCTCGTTAAACATCCTGCATGTTCTGCTTACAATCCGATTGTATTCCCCATGAATATAAAATAAATTGAAAATATCCATATTAGAGTACTCTTCACTATTCTGCATTTTTATTGGCTTATTATTTCTATAACGTGACTAATACAAACACACTCAGATTAACTTTAAAATATAAATGACGCTTTAGAATTCATGTGTTGTCAAAATTTTGTTTTCTGGCAGCCACAGCTGCCTTTATTTTGCAGGGTAATGTATATTCACTAGAAAAGGAGTTTGTTACATAAAAACTCTAGTAGCAAGTTACTCGTAAGAGATAGGTATCGGAAACCCTATATAAAACCGGTATAGAATTAAATTTAGAACTCGAATTTTTAATAATATACAGGGTGTACCATTTGAAAAAAATGACTTTTGCAACATTGAATGTGTGTAAGTTGGTCTTTAAATTTAAAACACTCTGTATAATACAGGTAAACTTTAGGTAGGTAATATGAAGGCTTCATCTTAGAAGTTATAGTATTCTAAATTCCAGGCTTTTATCTTTAAAAACATGTGAAATACAAAGTGTTATAAATGAGGATAGAAGTTCCGCAAAATGTAAAAAAATCACAATATCTCTGGAACAGTTGAAGATAGGGATAGAAAAGCCTAATATAAATCTTCATAAAATATTATGGAGAATTCGAATATGCAATAAAAAACAGAGCATTCTATTTAAATTAACAAAGTTGATGACTACTTCCGGTCTAACCGGAAGTGGTGTGACCTTGAAAATATTTTAGAATAAAAGACAATCACGAATTGTAACCGCTGCCAAAATTTCAAAATTTATAATATCAGGGAACTTCATAAACTTTTAATGCACGGTTATCGTGAAAAACCCTGTATATATATATATATATATATATATATATATATATATATATATATATATATATATATATATATATATATATATATATATATATATGATATGTGTATATTGGCAGTCTTCTTTCCAACTTCTTTGCTAATACATGCACTATATTTCGCACCTACTTTGGTGCTTCTTCAGGAGCCTACAAGAAACACAGATATGGTATACAATAGATAAAGATCCTAAATTTACTTAGCGAAAGCTGAACAATGTAAAAAGACTTTTTTGTTTGGAAACATAAGGTTGGTTGGTTGGCCAGGAAAATCTCGGAAAGCTTTTGTAATTTTGCAAAAGTTTTTATTGTCATGAATATGTATAAGGATAGAGAGGAGTGTGCTGTTGTAGTCGCTAACCTTCATTAGTGGAGATGGCACCCAAAGAAGAGCAAGAAAATGTATTCACATAGGACAATTCCATTAAAAGTTGGTGCGCATAATTCCAAAGTTAAAATGTCCTATCTGATTAAAATCTCAAATATCAAGAAATGCTTTTGTGGTGAACTATGTTAATGGCAACAATATTGCTAACACATAACTTATCAGAGTTAGAAAAATTATATTTTAAATTAATCAGGTGCTGCTACAATTTGAAATTTGAAACCTTCATAACTCGAAACAATGATTCTTTAAGATACGACTTTTTATTTTGGCAGCGAGTATAGTATAAACAATGTACCATTTGTTTCTACTATACTGCCCTGCTAAGATAAAATGCCCTACCTTATAAAATCATTAGATTGTGTTATGAAGGTTATAAATTCCAGTTGTAACAGAATTTGAACGGTTAAAAATATAATTTCAAAACTCAAGATAATGATTTTTATGACATTGTATCTTAGCAGGTCAGTATAGCATAAACAATGTATTAATTGTTTCTACTGTTATAAAGGTGACACATTTAACCACATTTGAGGCTATTTATTAAAACAAAATTACCACTAAAAGCATTTTAAAGAAAATTCGCTACCTTAATCCACTTGCTGCGTCCATACTTTTTTTTCTCGTGACAACCTAGTTCCTAGTATGCCATTATAGATGTCCATACTTGTGATTTCTCTCATTGAGTACTGTTAAGCCTGACTATATTTAGTCAGTTGTTTGCTAAACGCGATAGACCTCACATTTACAAGACGAACACAAATCTCGGCACCACAAACACCCCTCACAAAAAACGACATTAATGTCCCTACAAGCCACGAAGCAAAGACCATCCTAGACAAGAGATTCCGATACACCAAACATATCATGCAGCACATGGGCTCACGCAACCAAAACCAACAGAGTAAAAATACAAAGAATACAAAACAAATACTTATGATACGCACTTGACATACCCTGGTACGTCAAAATCTTCGACGACGCCAAAATGACAAAATTAGACGACAAAATAAACACGCTGACAACAACACACTTTTGAATGCATCCACACACATGAACAAAATCTTAACTGAATCCTTCAATTATGACTCTGACAACCCAACCAAAATCAAGAGGCCTAAACAAATTTTAAGTCATTAACAAAGATTACATGACCGACAAACAATAACCTAACCAACAGAAGTCTATTCCACCAGCTTATAATCTGAATAAAAGGAGAACTCTACTGGTCCACCAAGAAGGCAAGGCCAAAGACCATAGGCGATAGAGCTTTTAAAATAAGCAATAAAAATTCAGTCTCTATAGTCCATAATTTCGACCACGTGTTGAACGTTCAATTTTTTTAAAATTTTTTAACTTAAATTTATATAACTGGCAACGTAGTTGCGGTTGCGATGTTGTGTTTTGTTTTTGATATGTCACATTTGCTCTCAGTGAGAAAAAAAGGGCCCCGGTTCAAGTTTTACCAACGTATATCTTTTTGGTTCGGCTAAAATAAAGCAGCGAAACATAGGCCGTGTTGTGAAAATCAAAAAAATTGCATTTAAACTGCCTATTTTGAAAGGTCCATTGCCCTTCGATATTCGGAATAACTGTTGCTTTTATCAGAAAGGTGAAGTCTGGTTATAATAACTAGGAATCTAGTATCTAACACTTTTAGTGAATTTTCTTAAAAAAAATTCACTAATGAGGAGATCCCGACTTTTGAATTTTGAAAAAATTTCTTCAAATGAGCGCTAATTAGGCCCCCCAGAACACATATCCGGGGTCAGTTTCAATTTTTATATGTCAAAATTGGCAACATTTAGGAAAAGAACTTGAATCTAATACGGGCTATGGAAATAAAATGTCTCAAGAAGGATGTTTTACAAACCCTGAGGTCTTAGTTTCAACCGTCATTGTCCTTCATTTTAATAAAATGTTTCCAGAAAATTCATTTAAAATAGACCTTTTCTCTGACGCTTGGCAGTAGTCTTAGCTACAGAGTTTATCGTTTAATGGTATATAATTTTTGTAGAATTTTCGTAAAAAAATCAATAAAGCTCAATATATCTGTTATTATACAAGATCTGAAAAAAATGTATATATTAATTATAGGGTGTCTTGAGCTACATCTTAAAAAATTAGTTCTACAATCACAGCGTGGCCCATGAGTCGTTGGTGATACAAATTTTCTTTTTTTTTTTTAAATCAAACACGCCTTATGTTATTGCATTTTTGCATTTTCCATCGAAATATAATGCATGTTTGTAAGAAAAGAAATTTTGGACGCAGTAAGTGCGTTATGGTAGCGAATTTTGAACAAATGCCTAATATTTGAATAGCTCAATTTGTACATTTTCAAGCAATAAAGTTATTTTGATGAAACGTGGTACATTGTTTTTACTATATAGATTATACTGGTAACCAAATTTGATGCCTGCTTACTTAAAAAAACACACATTATTGCTATTAAAAAATAGTTTTATGAAAATTCACTACCATAACGCACTTGCTGCGTCCAGAGTTTTTCAACTTGTTAACAAATGGCGAAGAAACTGCAATCAAACGTACTGAAAGTGCAATCTTTCAATCGGCTGTTGACTATAATATATTAGATTAGATACAGTAAAGTTAGTTAGAAAGTCTGGAAATCGAAAGAATATATAGCAGCAACTTGTCACAAATTAGAAGCAGTAAATATTTCTCAGAATATTCTTTGTTTCCTGTTTTCTCATTATCAGTGAATCTCACGGGAATAAACTTTCTACCGACACAGACATAAAAACCTCAAGTTTTCTTTTCCGTTTATTACACGAAAACTTTTGAGCGAATTTAAAAGATATGTAAATAACCAAATTTAACTGTCACGTCATGGAGTCAACTAAAAAGAAACAGTAGCCTTACGAAATATATTTGTAATACAGAAGTGCTGATGGAACCCGTATAATATAGCAGTAAGCTTTCATAGATATTTTATTTCATTTAAAAGTAGTCGTTCGGGTGATACCTATGCAGCTGTTGAACTAATTTTTTATAACATCTACCTTGATGATCTGCTTTTGAAGCGCACAATACTGTAGTAATGAAAATTAATAAAGTAAAACACATTATCATCCGACTAGTGTCGGTTTGCATGAGACCCCAGGTTGTGAGTCGAGTAAGAAACTAGTTTGATCATTCAAGCAAATTATACCTTCAAAGAACCAAAAAAATTAGCATAAAAATTCAACCAGCTTATTTTAGAACACAAAGTTTTACAAAGTAGTGACAGAATGAGTACCAAAGGTAATTAGAAATATGAAATGACTGACTGTATGTAATAAGAACTCAAATAGAATAATAAAATTGATAAGGTTACTTTGGCATGTATACAATATCTAACTAAACATTGTTAATTACCAACATATCACAAAAATCTTACAAAAATAATTTCCACAGAAACACTAAAAACATTTCTACGAAAACTTTTTTAAATTCAGCCACTATTTGAGCGTGCCCGTATACGGCAGCTCGATTTTTTCGACGAGTAATACAAACCAAAAGCTCTTTGAATGCGTCATTTCCATGGGGCTCCGCTATCTATTAATTAAAACGCCGTTAAACAATTTGTGATATGTGTTTGAAATAACTCAAAAACGATGGAGGATATCAAATCGATGTATATTCCTGCCCCGGAGGATTGTTGATCCTCCAGCCGCGATCCGTCGGTTAAACAGACCAGGCTTGCGAGCTGGAATGCAATCTCATTTTCCCTCCACTGATCTCTACCGGGGATCCTGGGGGTATATGGCCTAGTCAACCTAATATCCTCCTCGGCACCCGTATCTTGATGGCGGAAATCGGAATTTCCTTTTCCGTCTCTTTGGCGACTCTTGCATGCCCTATTACTGCTCTCTCTCCGCATCAGTTTCCAGAGTCTCGTATTCTAAGATGCGATGCCATAGCCTCCCTTCTGATACAGATCGGAAGCGGTGGCAGCATCAACAAGACCTATAGCGCGGCTGTGGGTGTCGTCCTCATCGCGCCTGTCATACCCAGGATTTCCAGCCATTGGAGTTTGGCCAGCTTCCTGTTGGTAGTTTGGTTCACCCCACACCACCAGACCAACGCCCCATAGATGATTCTCGGCCTGACGATCGTAGTGTAAATCCAATGAAGGATCCGAGGATTAGGTCCCCAGGTCCTCCCTGTCACTCGACGCAGCTGCCAGAGGGTCGCTACTCCCTTCTTCACTACTCGTTCTATTTTCGACCCCCATGTTAGTTTGGTGTCCAGGACCACCCCGAGATAATTGACCTCCCGCACTAAAGCTAAAGGTTTTCCAAACATCACGGGCGCCCTGAACCGCTCTACATTCCTCTTCTTGTTGAATAGGATCATCTCCGTCTTCGCCGGATTTACGGAGAGTCCCAGCTCACCACATCACATTTCAATTATGCTACAGTTAGCTTGCATGCACTCACAGATGACGCCGAGGAATTTGCCTGTGACTAGGACCAGCCCATCATAGCGTATGAGTGGGTGTAGAAGCCATTCTCGGAGAGCCGCTACAAGAGGCCGTCCATGACCAGACACCATAGATGAGGCGAAAGGCAGCTGCCCTGATGACAGCGGCTTGTCACCCCAACGTCCAACCCGCAGCCCCTCAAGGTCAGCGAGACTCTCCTGTCCTCCAGCATGCTCCCCACCCAGCTTATTAGGGACCTCAGCGTTCCGCTATCCTGTAGGGCGGCACATACCGTATCCGTCCTTGCTTTATCAAAGGCCCCCTTCACATCGAAGAGCACAGTTAATGTGCTCTCCCCGTAAGGTAGGGCCCTTTCCACCTTCCGCGTCACAGCGTGGAGCGCCGTCTTCGTCGATTTCCCCCGCTGGTACGCGTGCTGACCTTTTTGGAAGGGGCGATCCTTGAGGATCACCCCTAACATAAACCTATCAACTATATTTTCCAATGCCTTAAGCAGGAAGGATGTAAGGCTGATTAGCCTGTACGCCTTGGCCAGCGTGTAGTCCCTCCTTCCCGGTTTGGGAATGAAGACCCCTTTAACCCGGCGCCAGGCCTTTGGGACGTAGCCCCACGCCAGGCTGGCCCGGAAAACCTTTCTTATGTTGGGAAGCAGTATATCAAGGCCTTTCTGGAGCAGGGTCGTAAAAATCCCTTCACAGCCTGCCAACTTGGATGGAGCGAACTCGCTCACCGCCCAGGTTATAGAGCGATCTGTGACCATCCGCCAGCTGCCAGTCCGCATTCGGGACCGTCCACCAGCCCAAGTCGGCAGCCCCCGTGACGGCTCCACCGCCCTCAGCATGAACTTCGGCGAGGTGTCGCAGGGTTTCCTTGCCGGTGCTAGTCCAGCTCCCGTCCGGTTTCCTTAAGGATCCTACATTACTACCTAACTCCTGTTTGAGTACCCTTACCAGCCTGGCTGCGTCCGGCAGGGAATTGGCTTCCCCGTAGTACGCGCACCAACCAGATCGTTTACTCTGTCGTAATTCCTTCTTAAACTCCCTTCTGGCAGTCCTAAACTGGTTCCAGGCAGCTTCACTCGATTCTTGGACGGCTCGGTTTAAGGTCCTCCGAGTCTGCCCTCGTAGTACGGCGAGATCTCTGTGGTAAGGCGGCCTCGTAGGCTGCCATTATTTTAGCTTCTAGGGCCTCGACCTCGCTATCTAGAGAATCTATATAGAGAGTCTTCTCCCCTCTGGGCTAATAAAAATTTGCTAATATAGACTATTAAACCATAAACTCTATAGCTGAAACTAGTGCCGAAGCATCAGAAAGAGGGTCTATTTGAAATGGATTGTCTGAAAATATTTTAGTAAAATGAAGGACAATGATGGTTGAAGCTGAATCTTAAGGCTTTGTAAAACACACTTCTTACGACATATCGTCTACATATTTCGTATTTGCTTTACATTCGTTGTCTGAAAATTGCAAATTTTGACGTTTCAAATCGCGACTTTGACGTTTGAAGAAGAAAAATTATCAAATTTTCAAAATATTTTTTCTGCCACTTATTGACGTTTTTTCGTCAAGAAAACTTAACCGTTGGATGTAATATTCAATTGGTTTTGTTAATCACACAAAATATTTTGTTCTTGTGCTTTCCGCTGATCACAGTGGCACTCAAATTTTTTTCTAAAAAATTTACCTTTACGCTTAAATAAATACCCGTTTATTTTAACTAAATCTTTAAAAAAAACTACCCATTCAGCCCAGAAATTTTAAATTTTTCCTAAGATCAAATTTCTATGAAAATTTGTTGTATGAAACGTGCTGTATTAGGACTTTTTTTAAAAATATATTTCGTGAGACTGGTGTTTTTTTAGGTAATTACAGACTTAACATTTATATTTGGTTATCTAGATATCTTGTAAAATCGCTAAAAAGTTTTCGTGTAATAAACAGAAAAGAAAACTTAAGGGTCGGCGAAAAGTTTATTCCCGTGAGATTAAATGATAATGAGAAAATGGGGAAAAAGAAATGAATATCCCAAGAAATATTTACTGTTCCTAATTTGCCAGAAGTTGCCGTTAATAATTCATTCGATTTCAAGACCGTTTTGACTTACCTTACTGTATCTAATCTAGCTGTTGCTGTAAGCTATAGACAACAGTTGAGTAAAATATACAGGGCCTTCATTAATTCCCGAACTCCACGTGACCGCTTAAGTTAGGCAACCCGGCATACACGGTTGTACAACCTGAATTAATGAAATCCCTAAGATGCCAGTGTTGTCTCATATTTCCTTTAGGGTTTTGTAAAAAATATAAAAATTATAATACGGTGAAACAGTAAATGTCTTAAATGTATTTATTATTTAGTATTTTTAACAGCAAGTCTGTTCATGTATGGTTTACTGTTATTGATTGTTGAAAAAATAAATTAAAAACTATATAATATTACTTATATTTTGTATAGATATCAAAGTTTTGTAATGTACGTAAACAAATTGAGGTCCGATTATTTAAACTTCTAATTTACAGTTTTAGGAATGTGTATTTTGTAACATTGAACAAATATGTACCTGTTTCGGCAGATTACCGACGAACAGATTTGATAGGGCTTCGTTCCATGTGATGTTGAATATCGTCAACAACATAACCTTAACATACCTACACTTACGTAAAAACGGAATGAAAATGCTAAGTTTTGAAAAAACTGTTTATTTTTATGGTCCAACAGATTGAAAATTATTTGAAGAAGGTAAACACTGGTCGAACTTGGAAAATGCACAATATACATACAAAATAACCGTCAAAAGGAATTGAGCGCCAATGGACTGAACTGTCAATTGTCAATTGATTTAGTAACTTTAGGGTCCCCAGTCTAGTGCTTTTTTGGTTACTTTTTGGACCGCCAACTCATAAAATCATATTCCACTAAGAGAGAGACATAATCCGGTCACGTGGGGTTCGGGAAGTAATGAAATACCTGTAGTAGGGGTCTATGCACTTACGATTGCAGCTCAGTCACCAATTCTGAATCACCGGCAAGAATATTATTGGACTTTTTCGTATTACACCCAGAGATTAATTATAAACTGGCAGCAGTAGAGCTTAGATTTTAATTTTATATTTTTAGAATTAACCTTAAGGAATTTACCTTTAGAAAGATAACGGAGTTGGGTCTTTTGAACGTGTCTTCAAATAAGCAGGAACTATATTCCCTATGTCTTTTTATGTACATTGTGGAAGAGCCAAAAGGGAATAAATAGAGTGTCTCAACTATTATTGTGCATACCTATTTGTTAAAAAACCCCGAAACACGTCAATTTTAGGTTGAAAATAACATCCTGTATCGTAAACACTTCACCCTTATATTCAACAGACTTCGAGCGACAGCTGCAACGCCCAAATTTTTAAGGGAATTTATTACACAAATTGTGTGTGTTTGTTTCATTAGCGTCGGTGTATTTCCGCGACTATGGCCAATCTCCGACGCCAGAGTGCAGTTTCACCTCACTATCCTGGAAAGTTTGCCGAACCCCTGCCTTCCTGTACGGAGCGGTAGGTATTTTTATCGTGTTCAACATTGCATGGACACGAGACCGACGGCTTTACGCCCAATTCAAAGGGCGGAACGTGCCAGACGTTCAACTTACTCAAATACAATGCCATAACCGCGGTTGATGTTAATTTTACAGTATGTAATGAAACAGTTAGAGGAAAACCCTGGGAATCGAACCCAGTTCGCTTTGGTTCAGAGGCACGCGTTCCTTCAACTGAATCAGCGATGGTTATTGCAAAAATTAACAGTAAAAAAAATAAATTCATCTCATTGACGAACTTTGCTACACTAACACTAAAAAATTAATAACTAATCGGATTTCACTCTTAATAATAAGAAACCAAGCAAAAACAATTTAAGTACACTTTTTGGACGTAACTAATTAAAAAGAAGACAAAAGTGATCAACATTCTTCATAGTTGGAAATGTTTTGTTTAAAATGCCTTCGCAACTTGCTGTGTGATTGTAACCGCATGACAGTGGTTGTCAGTTGTTAACTGAAAACATTGTTTATTTAACATAAATGCATTAAATAACATGATTGTGGTTACAGAGATAAAACACGTTCACAGATCGATGTTGCTCGCCTATTAAAAAAAAACGATTTTCCACCTATATCCCAAGGGACAATTAACGGAATTAAAAATCAATTTTTCGCGAGCTGAGACATATAAGGTAAATACAGAAAAACTTTCTAATGTACTGAGCAATAATACCAAATTGAATATAATGCTTGGGTTTGAGAAAAACTCACATACTTCGAGCCGACAAGCAGCTACCAGATTGGGTCTTAGCCATTCATTGATTATTAAAATATTGGAAGCAAATAAAATGCATCCCTATAATTTATTACAAGCCGAGAAGCTAATGGAAGAAAATTTTGATAGTAGAACGTCTTTTTGCGAGCAAATGATGAAAATCCTAGAAAACAATGTTACCCAACTAGAAGATGTTTTGTTTTCTGGTTAGTGCAGTTTTACACTTCACGACCATGCTAGTCGTCAAAATTGTAGCTACTGGTCTAAAGAAAATTCACACTAGATGAGAGAAGAACAAACGCAATACCCTTAAAAGGTTAATGTATGGACAGGAATAGTCGCAAACCATGTCACCGGTCCCTTTTTCATTGATGGAACTTTGAATGGAGATAATTATTTGATACTGATCCAAAATAATCCTGTGCCAACTTACGTAAACCTGATCGAGCAAACCCACAAGTTACAGCGAATGTGATATGGTTTCAGCAGAATGGAGCACCACCACATCACCAAATTAATGTCCAGCAGTTTCTCGACTTAATATTTCCAAATCGGTGGATAGGGAGGCGAAGATCTTTAGAACGGCCAGATCACATGATTTTCCGATATTAGACTTCTTCTTAGGAGGATACGTGAAAACTATGGTGAGGCGTCAGATGTTAATTACGTTAGAAGACATTTTTAATTACGATTATGATGCTGCCGAAATGCCCAAGATATGCATTTTGAAGATCTACATTAAGATTGTGGTGTTATTTTAATTTTTTCATTATCAAGAATGAAACGCGATTAGTTATAAATTTCTAGTGTGTTAAGGTCGTCAATCAGATGAATTTTTTTATTGTTCATTTTAGCAATAAATTTTAAAACCATATAATATTTGAGTAGAGAATGAAGAGATCATTCAAGTGAGGTATCACAATCTCCTACTTCCTATTTAAGATTTTGAGGGCTATAACTGTTACTTGTAGGGGGTTGAATGTATGGTTGAACTTTTCACGTTGCAGAATAGCATTTTTTAATCTGAGATTAACGTGTTTCGGGATTTTTTTACAAATATGCCCAATAATTGAAATACTGAATTTCATTCCATTTGTCTGTTTGACATCATATATACAAGACGCGAAGGTTTCATATGTAAGAAAGCTATTTCAAAGCAAGCAGAGATTCGCAAGACGCACTTTCCCTTATTTGAAAATAATCTAAAAGAGCAGACGATTTTTGGTATCGTTGTGGGCTATTCACTAGATAATGGGAGTTTCAACACCAAAAGAGGTAGTGGTAAGAGTTTTTTGAGGTAAGTCAGCTCTTAAAATAAGTCGTTTTATCAAAATCATTATAAAATTCTTCTCAGGCGCAATTTGAGAAGCTAAATTCTTAATATGGCTGATACAGGAAAAGCAAAAGTCGCGCAAATTATTTAATAAGCAAAAAAGTCTAGACGCAACAAGTGCGTTATGGTAGTTAATTCTTATTCGGAAATGGTCTGGCACTAAATATTTTTTTATAACATTTTTTTACTTGTAACATAGAAATATAAATTTTGGTATATAGTTTCCTGTTAATATCATAAACTTACGCACCAAATTTGGTTACCATTGCTTTTGAATTGTTTTGAGATTTAAAAAAAAATCGAAAGAAAACCCAAAATTTTCCCGGAACATCTGGTTCCATTTTCCTGGCTAACAAATGTATTCAAGCCACTTACAAAAGGAAGGTACATGCCAAATTTTATCAAAGTCGGACCATTATTTTTTGAGTTATCGGTGTGATACATACCTACATACATATATATATATATATATATATATATATATATATATATATATATATATATATATATATATATATATATATATATATATATATATATATATATATATATATATATATATATATGTGTATATATATATATATATATATATATATATATATATATATATATATATATATATATATGCATACATATATACAGTGTGTCCCAAACTGGATGGCAATGTATTGCTATCTCCGTTATTATTAGAGATAGGAAGACGTTTAAATTAGCAATGGTTTGTAGAATTTCATGCTCGTTCTAAATATGACTTGTATTTTGCCCTGCCTTTTTTCATTCTCGAGTTATTTTGAAAAAAACAAAATTCGTCGATTTGTTTTTTCTTCAATATCTAAGTAGGCGTTCAGCTGATATGTCTAAGACCTGCACATTATCGGGACATTTTTTCAATAGTAATCTTTTTGTGCTATTCTCAACTTTGGATTGTCATTTGTTTTTGAGCTAAATGTATCTGTAGTCTGGCTTGGAACTATATTCCATCCTGCTGGACGATGATTAGGGGGTTTACATTCCCAAATTGGAACGTAATGACCTCCTACCCACATCACTGAGACCTCTCAGTATCACATCATTCCTCTTGAAGGGATTGGAAAAAATACTAGACGGACACATTAGGGGGAGCATCTTAGTCAACAACCCCCTTAATACCCACCAGTATGCATACCAAACTGGCAAATCTACTGAGTTAGCACTCAATAACCTCGTCGAGAAGATCACACACATCCTGGATAACGGGGAGGTGGCGGTGGCTGCATTTCTCAACATTGAAGGAACATTCAACGATGCATTACCTATCTCCCTCCTCTACGAAGCCACTATCGCTAGAGGGGTGGAACCTACCATTTGTGTCTGGATCGGAAGCATGCTCCACAATCGGACCGTTATTACCTCGGCTTCAGGGCTGCGAGGGGGTGTCCTCAGGGGGGAGTTATATCCCCCCTGCTGTGGTATCTCTTTGTGGACGATTTACTGGCTATCATCGGACTGTGGGAGGTTGAGGTACAGGAGTATGCTGATGATCTAGTCATAATGGTTAGGGGAAAATGTGAGGAGGAACTAGCAAGTACCTTCAGGAGACACTAAATGTAGTGAATGATTGGTGCCGGAGGGAACAGATGTCTGTGAACCCCCGCAAAACGATCATTGTTCCATTTACCAGAAGAAGAAGGTTGGACAAATTAAAACCACCTATTCTTATGGGGGAAACGATTCCATTTTCGGAACAAACAAAATATCTGGAGGTCACCCTAGATAAGAAGCTCAACTGGGACATACAGTTAGAGAATGTAATCCGCAGGGCTAAACTGTCCCTGTGGACATGCCGGAAAATCTGTGGAAATAATTGGGGAACAAACCCCCAACAGATGTACTGGCTCTATGTAGTGGTTATCAGACCAATGATAACATATGGAGACATAGTTTGGTTGCCTAAGGTACTTCGTGGTATCGCGAGGTCTCCCTATCTCCAATGATAACGGATATAGCAATACATTCCCATCAATTTTGGGACACACGGTATATATATATATATATATATATATATATATATATATATATATATATATATATATATATATATATATATATATATATATATAACATAAAAATTTAAACTGACCCCGGATATGGGTTCTAGGGACCCTAGTTCGCACTCATCTGAATAATTTTTTCAAAATTATAATGGTTGATTTAGTAGAAAATAAATAAAACATAAAACATTGTGTTTGAGAATCTTTTTCTTTTTGAGAACCGGTTCGATTGGGTTGGCTAACGAACTCATCCAAGTGACTAATCAAGGAAAATTTATAAATTGAACAAAAACCTTCCATTTTTTGAATAGCTTACGAAAGTTCATTAGGCAGTCCAACCGAACCAGTTCTTGGAAGAAAATTTTAAATTTTCGTTCGGAAAAGTTTTGTATCTTCGGAAATAAAAATTCATTGAAATGAAATTCTGGACATAAGTTGGCTTTACAGAGACTGGTACACATAAAATTTTGTTTCCGGTTGTATTGAAAATTAAATTATAGGAATTTCTTTTTTTCCTTCAGAAGACCAAATAGAGGCCAATATTAAAATATTTGGTTTAATAAACAAAATTTTCAACTTTACTAACAAAAAATTTTTTCTATTAAAATTTCACCAAAAGAAACCTTCTACAAAAATTAGCATACGTACTCTCGCAGTAAGAAAATCTGAGCCTTTATCAGCACTGGCTTATTCATAGATGAAACAAAATAGACCTCTATAACGCCAAAACAATATCTCCAATCTACAACTTTAAAACTAGAAATATCAATGAAGTGATTGACATCGAAAAACATCCGTATTATTTAAACAAGAAAGATAATGGTCTTCGACTTCTGAATACCTGAAAGCGTACTGTCATTACAAACACACAGGGGGACCAATAAAACAATACACGGTTGTACTACACTTTTACCTACACAACTAATTTTTGTAACCCGGTTAGCCCACTTAATACTGTTATTAAAGTCCCACTAAATATTTGGCAACATGGCGCCAGACGTAGAGTTTTCCAGTAAATTGTGCAAGTTAAGAAAATAGTCCTTAATAGCCACTATTTTGACAAAAAAGTACCAGTTGGTGTGTTGACATCGCCTGAGTTAAAGGCATTTATTGAAATTAATAATAGTGGCGAGTTTTACGATACTGAGAGTGAAATGAACGGAGTAAACACTGATAACCTAAAATGTTGTGTAAATACATTAGTTCTAGAAAATAGATTTAAAACAGCTGAAATTGAATTAGATTACTGTAAAAAGCCCATTGTGAACCTGGAAGGGAAGTAAAAGCTAAGGAACGTATTATAAGTTTATTAAATAATTGTGATAAGAAAAGTGAAAGCCACAGTGTTGCCGATGTGCCAAATAATTTTGCTATTATTGAAATCCAGTCTTATGTTAAAAATAGTACAGTGTTAAACAACCTAGAGGAGTTTGGTGGCGAAGGTAAAGTTTATAGACAGGACAGTAATCGTGTGGTGATTACGGGAAGCGGCAGTGGCTCGTCAACCTTTGCGAGTACAGTGCGAAAAGCGTGGGTATAGATGGGTCGATTGTTAATAAAGACGTGGAACAAATAACGGCTCATTTGAAAAGGGTTTGTGGTACAAAATTTCAAGTAGAAAAGCTGCCGAAAGAGAAAATGCAAACAGTGCATTTTTCAAGGTTGGGACTGATCTATCGATTCTTAATAATTTATATAATCCGGAAAACACTCAAGGTTCACGAAATAAAATTGACACATTTTTGCGTAGAATCAATGAAGAATTGTGTGACGTTGTGTGCTTTACAGAACATTGGTTTAAGGAATAAGAAATAGACAAAGTTATCATTCCATGGTTTCAGATTGTACTCGTAAGAATTCTATTTATGGTAGCTGTTTAATTCTTATAAGAGATGGCATAAAATGTATGGCTGTAGGCACAGTCGTAAGCCTTTCTATTGAAAAACATGTCGAAATTCAGCAGTTCATCTAGCAGAGTTCAACATGTTGTTCTTATGTGTCCACAAACCGCCGAAATGGGATTTCGAGGCTTTTGTTGACCAGTTGTATCTCACTGGTTTCCTCAAAGGGTTCCCCAGGAGTTGCTGTTGTAGTTGATTTTAATGTGAATTTTTTTAAAAGAATATGCAGAGAAGGTAAAGGTGATCGAACTTTATCGAATATTTTTGCTCATGCGGAGTGTGACGTGCTTGAGAAGAGTGTGATAACCTGCAATATAGCTGATCAAAGCAGAGTGCCGATTCTTAACATTCCAATTGTAACGAAACCTGAAAAACAACATGGTAAAAAGGACAGCTTCAAGAAACAGTAACTGTTTATATCTTATTACGCCTAGAACAAACGTAAAGCCAAATTCTCCTTTGTACAGAATGTGTGGTCTCTTCAGCGGTATGCAGAACTGTGTTGGCTTGAGTGTGCCTAGCAAGAAAGCACTTAGATCGACTGTTTTACTTAAATAAATAAATAAATAAATAAATAAATAAATAAATAAATAAATAAATAAATAAATAAATAAATAAATAAATAAATAAATAAATAAATAAATAAATAAATAAATAAATAAATAAATAAATAAATAAATAAATAAATAAATAAATAAATAAATAAATAAATAAATAAATAAATAAATAAATAAATAAATAAATAAATAAAATAGTGTAAATCAATGTGTTTATTCATCTAAGTTGACAACGGATTTACATCAAGTATCGGCCTCCAAAATATAAATACAGAGTACATTCTTTTCTGTCTGTATCATTTCTACGATCACCAAAGCGAATTTGTTAGGTACTCAGATCTTCCCTGCCACAATCCAGGAAATAGGGACAAATTCATCACACCATGGTATCGCTTAAGAAGGTTTCAGTTTTTCTGTGTGCTCACTGGCGTTAAATTATATCACAAATAGCCGTTTTTTTTCAAGGAACTAAACAGTAAACTTTAAAAAACTATAAAAGACTTTCTATTAGAAAACGCCTTTTATTCCGTATATTTGTAGATGAATATCTACCTTATCACTTTGAGCTCTGTTTTATCAAAGTGTGTTATAATTGTAACTTTCTTTGTTAGTTTTTATTGGAGAAACGTATTATTTCTAAACATGAGTAAAAAGAACAATAATTAAAGGCTTTTTTCTACCAGACCATGTTTTTATTTTTAAAACTAAAACATTGCTGGTAGAAAAATAGCCTTTAATTATTGTTCCTTTTAATCAATGGACGAAGGTAGCTTTTATATATTGTTTTCTTATTGTGTGTTATTTATACTTATATTTTAAATGAAGCGTAAACTTTGAAGATAGTCTCACCGACAATAGGCATGGATGCAAAATGATGATAATGTTTTGTATCCTCCTACTATGTCGAAAATCATAACTACTGGACAATTGATAGTGCTTTTATTAATCTTATTTTTAAAAGGGTAGACATTGATCCAATCCAATCCATAGCAGGTGGTAGTGGATTTTTCCTTTATGTAATAGTAAAGGATTTTTTCACGCCCGAGGAGGTACCACCCCATACATCAAGGGGCCGGTGAAGTCCCAACGGACGTTTCCGGTTCTGGTGTATGAGTCGGTTTCCCTTATAAGCAAAAATGATGATGGCTCCTCCTTGTATAAAATATTCCGGAGGCAAAATACCCCTCCATTCGGATCTCCGGGAGAGGGGTGTACAGTGGGCGCCAACATCAAGATTTAACATATCCTTTTCGAATATATGTGGCCTAAATTCTAACCTGAACTCCGTCCACCATTTCCTCCAGGCTAACAGGCCCCAACTCCTCTTCCTCACCGAAACCCAAATCAGTGCCAAAACAGCCACTAATCACATTAATTTCCCGGGGTATGAGCTCCTTACTGCCTTTAGATTGCATGGAGGCGTGTGCGCATACGTCCGTAGCAATCTACCTTGCACCAGACTTCCCAACTTAGAAGCTGGAAGAAAAGACATACTATGGATAAAACTCTCTCTCAGGGCTGCAACTAAATTCATCTGTTGCATTTACCGGTCACCTTCTGACAACAACTTTGTCCAGCTCTTTGACTACCTTTCTGAAAAAACCGACTATCTGATTTCTGAATATCCTTCCTCCGAGGTCACTATTCTTGGCGACTTCAATGTCCATAATAAGGAATGGCTAGGATCTTCAAAAACCGATCCACAAGGGAGAGCAGCGGAGGCCTTTGCAGTCAGCAATTCTTTGGCCAATATGGTTCAGCAACCTACTTACTTTCCTCGTATCCCAACACACAGCTCAAATCCCTTGGATCTCCTTCTTACTACAAACCCTGAATGCTATAAGATATCAGTCACCGCCCGCTTGGTCGCTCAGACCACGGCATGGTCACTGCTTCCTGTGCAATGCAACCCGAGGTCACACAGTCATCACACCCACGTATCGTTTGGCACTACAACTCCGCAAACTGGGACGAAATGCGGGATTACTTTTCCTCATTTCCATGGGCGTCTGTCTGCTTCTCTCATCCTGACCCCTCTGATATCTCACAAAACGTCACCGAAATTATCCAAGCTGGCATGGAATTATTTATTCCACGTACACAGAAAACCTCTTCAGCCACTCAAAAGCCCTGGTTCTCTAAATCCTGTGACAAGGCCAGACTTGAAAAGGTCAAAGCTCACAAAACGCTTCTACACAATCCCAGTCAAGAAAATCGTCAGGCATTCAACGACGCAAGAAACCGCTATGTCCGCATTCTTTCTGAGGCAAAAAACTCGTTTAATAACCACATCAAAAACAAAGTCCTCTCAAGCTCCAACGGCGGCAAACCCTTCTGGACTCTTGCTAAGTCTATTGGGAATAATTTCTGCAAGAGCACGTTCCCACCTCTTGTCTCAGGGGACGAAATTGTTTCTACCGCCCTGGGCAAGGCTGAACTTTTTGCTTCGTTGCTCGCCGAAAATTCTACTCTCAACCCACCTCCAAATGTTCAACCACCAACAGTCCCCAATGTCGCGCATAAAATGACTCATATCATTTTCAAAACTAAAAAGGTACGAAAGATGCTCTCTTCTCTTAATACCAGGAAAGCCTCTGGCCTTGACGAGATCCCAGCAATTGTTCTCAAAAAATGCGCACCAGAACTTGCTCCTGTCCTGACTCGTCTGTTTCAGATATCTTACAATAAAGGCATATTCCCTAGTAACTGGAAAACTGCTCGAGTACAACCCATCCCCAAAAAAAGGATCCAAAGCGCTTCCTAGCAACTACAGGCCTATTTCTCTCCTTTCAGTCATCTCTAAAGTGATGGAAAAGTATATAAACACCGAACTACTAAAATTCCTTGAAAAACACAGTCTAATCCACGACAGGCAGTATGGATTCCGTCAGCGCAGATCGACTGCCGACCTCCTTTCCTTTGTCACCCATTCTTGGAACAAGTCTATGGAACAACACGGTGAATCCCAGATTGTTGCTCTAGACATATCCAAAGCATTCGACCAGGTCTGGCACGCAGCGCTGCTTAATAAACTTCCGGCCTATGGCCTACCACCAAAACTTTGTACCTGGACAGCAAATTTCCTCTCCAACAGGAGCATATCTGTTGTTGTGGATGGCCATTCCTCTAAACTGTATCCAATTAATGCAGGAGTTCCTCAAGGTTCAGCTTTAGCCCCTACTTTGTTTCTTCTCCACATCAATGACCTCCTCTCTAGCACATCCAACCCAGTTCACAGTTACGCGGACGACAGCACCCTCCACTCAAATATACAATATTCTAAGCTTGTCTCTTTAGCCCAATTAGATGAGGATCGCAGACTCATGGAGGGTTCTGTCTCCGTGGACCTCCAAAAAATATTAGACTGGGGAAGTAAAAATCTTGTACAATTCAACCCCACCAAAACTAAGTCTTGCTTTCTTTCTCACAAGAGATACAGCAGCCCTAGACCCATCACAATGAACAACCAAGTTATTCAAAGTAATGAGTCCTTCTCTCTTGTTGGCATTTCTGTGGATTGAAATCTTAATTGGCACCAACATGTTACATCAATTGCAGAAGCGGCTGCTAAGAAATTGGGTTTCCTCTTCCGGGCTCGCAAATACTTTTCACCAACTAATCCCTATACCTTATACACTTCACAAATAAGGCCAAACCTCGAATACTGCTCCCACATCTGGGGTGCAGCTGCCGCTTCTACACTCGCTATCCTGGACTCCATTCAAAAGAGAGCTATACGTCTCATCGGTGACCCTACCCTCACCCAAAGGCTTCCATCCCTTGCCCACCGACGTGCCGTTGGTGACCTCTCTCTCTTTTATAGATATCTGCACGGGCACTGCTCAGAGGAGCTTTCCTCCATAATTCCCCCACCTGCTGCCCACAGCAGATCTACCAGGGGAACAGAGCGAATGCACCCTTTTAATGTCCAGGTCACCAGACATAGAACATCTTGTTATGCCCGCTCTTTTGTCCCGAGGACTTCCAAGTTGTGGAATTCCTTGCCGGCACATGTTTTTCCTTCTCCCCCGAACCTCCAAACCTTCAAGTCCAGAATTAACAAGCTGCCTCTTTCCTCCTTGTCAACACCCACGGTACGATAGTATTTAGGCTGTAAGCCCTCGTGGTGTGTTGTTGACATAAATATATATATATATATATATATATATATATATATATATATATATATATATATATATATATATATATATATATATATATATATATATATATAGTTAGTATTAAATAATACATGACCGCTGAGCGACAGTCAGAATTCTCTTAGGTTTGGGGTTGAACACATCGAGACCTTAGAGACGATAATCAATGAGACTTGTTGAGTAGAGAATTGAGGTCTTAGAGTACAATTTCTTTCATAGTTCCTTAACCTGTTGAAAATGTGCCTAAACGTCGAGTTTTAATTATTAAAAAAAAAGCTATAACACCTATTTGATTTATGCAAGCTAATTATTTTTCCATATTTCAGTCTTGATGATGGATTAAGTCATTCCGAAAGTTCAGCCTTATAGAAAGAGTTTTTATTTCATTTCTGGTGACTGCCCACAATAAATTTTTGTACATTTTGTTATGAAGATCCTCTAACAATCTACCATTCCGGAATTCACTATATATTACGCAGAATTTGCACTCACGAGCTTCACATCTGTGGCAACCTAATATGGGTTCGGCAGTAGGTATTTAAAAGAACTAGTCGATCACTTATTTTAAATTATTATCAGTTAAAATTTTTAAACACAGCATGCACACTACGCTTCACCTGGTTTAATAAAATGTTTATCCAGGTCCTATGTGTTCAAAATCAACGTCCCTTGTGAAAACAAGACATAATAAAGCACTAGGCTTTGTCCCACGCTACTTAAGCTGGTCGTAGATTGCCATGAAAGGTGTTTCGAGATTAACTAGCACTGTGGCCTGCTTTTAATTTAATTATTTACGGTGTGAAACTAACTATTTCCAGAAGCAGACCTGTACATATTTATTTAGGCAAATGGGCACGAGTAAAGGTTAATTTAGTGAAGAAACACGGTCCGAGAGGGACGGCTGCTACAACGGAAGCGACGACACTCGAGCCAAGTCCGTTTGTATGCTGAACTCTCGTTAAATGTTGAATTCAACTAAGTCGTCCAGTTACTGATGTTGTGACATGAATTCCGATGTTAAACTGGTATATACATGATAGCTTAGTGTTTGTGCAAATAATTTCATGTTCAGTCCCGATACCAGCTCTCAGCTTAATTTGAATTTTGATCATATTTTTTATCTACAGTGTGTTATGATCACTTTTAAACATCTTAAAACAGTCGAATGGCTTACGTGCAGCCTGTCTACTAGAACTGATTTCAGGTCACTGAAAAGTAAGCAAAATTTTCGCGTTGTCGTCTACATTCAAAAAAGTAGTTTTTTTTGTAACAGCTTTGCGTGTCTATGCTCACATAATTATGTTTGTAATTTAAACACCTTTTTTGGCAAAGCTATAAGAAACTTTTATTGTACAGATTCACAACTTCTGGTTATATCACTGTAACTTATCCTCGTTAGACCTGATTGAATCTAACAACACAATATGACTGTGATCAGACTATTGTAAGGTGGGAATGGGATTATTATTTTCGGAAAAATGTCACAAACGGATGATTTTCTAAACTGGGAGAACTAATAAGAAATAATTACTCTAATAACAGAGCCAATCCATATAGAAACTTAAACAAACATTAACGACAGATAAAAGTTTATTTATTTATTCCACTTCGGTAATTACGAAGGTTATATAGGGTGAATCATCCAGTGAATGAACAGTTAAGGCAACTTTTCACTTTGACATAACACCACAGTTTGCATTTACGTCCAAATATTTTGGGAGAAGCACTTTTGCACCTGGTTGTGATTTATCAGCCTGTACATTCTAACAAAACATCGAAATTTTTACTCCAATTTGGCTTATTGCCTTATAAATCAAGAAGATTCTCAACATCTAGTGAATGAACAGTGAAAACCAGTAACTGAACACAAACGAACCAGTAAATGAACGACATTCTTTATTCAGAAAACATAGTATAAAAACAATGTAAAACATGATATTGATTTACATTTTTATAATAAATGTTCCGTCATTTTCTTCTATTGGTACAGGAATTGTCTTTATCAATTCATGGCTATCATACCAAATTTGGTCCACAGATTTCGGACACTTCGATCTGTTTGTTCTCGTCTTATGTAAGACGCTGATTTCAAGTTTATCTCCAATGATATTTTTAATGACATCAGGATACCTTAAGCCCTCAAAATTGGCCACAACATAGTCCCCTACGACAAAAGATGGCACTACTCGGCCCGTGCTCGATTCAGATCGGGATTTGGTTTTAGGTTTTTTGGCTTCTTTTTCCATTTTCTTACGGTCCCTGTCCATTTTTTTTTCGTGAAGCTTCTTGCATTTCTGTTTTCTGCATTTCGATGTTTTGTTGATATTCCACCCATTTTGGTGATGTTATAGCAAAAGGTATAGTTTGACGTTTTCGAGCTTTTTGTACAACAGGTGCTTGTTTTGGCCAATGCAGGCGCTCCCTCCAAACATTCTTATGTACGGGAACACAATTGGACCTGGTTCCTATAGTAATATCTTAAATAATTTTAATTTTTTCTCGCCCGCTGTTTTCTTTGCCAACTGTGGCAGATAGGTTGACATTGTTCCTTTTGTTGTCTATAATCTGGAAGACTGAAATTAAGATGACCTCCACGATATAGTTGCAGACTTCGTTCGCAAATTGTGCAATGCCACTCTCTGATTTATCATATTGATTTTCATTTTCATATATAGTATTTGTGGCGGCTGCATCTAATATTGTAGTTTTTATGTCAGTAATTGAAGTTCCTTGCAAGGTACTACGTTCAATAGGGTCGAATAAAATAACATCAGTTTCTATTGGTAAATTACCCAGAAATGAGTCCGTAAGTGCTGGAATTTCAAAAGCCGTGTCATCGACGTGCATGTTTTCCTTGTCGATTTCAGGAACACTGTCATGAGTCTCTCCAATATTAGCATTACAAAAATTCCAAAACGAATACATGTCCCTATGATGGATGTATGTTTCTGGCTTAATTGATCCTCAAAACTTTTTATTGTTACTTTTCCCAGGAAATGTTCCACGGCTTTCTTTGCTACCAGATAATCATGAAGTGTTAGATTATTTTCCTCTTGATGTTTTGGAAAAATCTCATCACGCGTGGTAGATATACATTTACTGTAGTCGACAGCATCCGGGTTCAGTGGAAACAATCCACAAACTCTGAATCCATTCTGTATTGTAGTAGACTTGTTGGCTTTTCAAACGCTTCTTTGAACAATGGGCAAAATTTGTGCCTGTTTATTGTGGCACTTGATCTTTGTTTGAAGTTCCTGCATACTTCCTTCCATTGCACCTTTAGAGGTCTGAATATGGCTACATCGCAAGGCTGGAGTATGTGTGTGGCGTTCGGATATAAGCAATATAAAAATATGCTTTTTTCCACGCAGAATTCATACAGTTCTAGATTGTAATGGGACTTATGTCCATCGATGAATAATATAATAGGGAATGTGGTGTTTGTTGATACTAACCATGGGTGAAACACGTTGGCAACGTATTCAAAAAATGTTGCAGCGGTCAATCAGGTAAAGTGAGAGCCAACTCCTTAGGAACTCTTTTGTACGGAAGTACCACCATGGGAGGTGCAGCGATCCCAGCAGCGCAATAATTACATAAAACGGTTATGGATTCTTTTTCGGGGCCCGATGCGGCTTTATACAAATTCTTTTGACTTTTTGGCGCTAAAACTAATCCAGATTTTGAACATGTTCTAACTCCGGTTTCGTCTGCATTAAATATGCGTTGAGGATCTTCCATCATACCTAGTAACTGCTCAGTTTCCAAAAAGTTGCGAAGTTCAGAGAACCATCCCCATAGACAATTTTCTGTAACGGCGGCTCGTGACTTTGATATTATCTCTGTGTTTCTTTTTGATATATCCGGGTTCCGATAGAGATATAGATGAGGCCAATTATTTTTAAAATTTTCTGTATTGAATCTTTAACTTCGTCCAGATGCATTAGAAAGCTCAAATGAGCCTTCGAAAGTATCCAGTTTTTCAAACGCGCCTCTTCGTCGTGGCTTAATATCGGTGGTGGTTCCATTTTCCTAATATTTGGCGTTTTTTCGGTTAATTTATTGTGTAACGTCGATTTTGGGATTTGAAATCTCCGAGATGCCTCGCTCAGAGATACCCCTCCTGTTCTTATTTCTTTAATAGCTACGGCCAGTGTCTCTTCGGAATACAGGAAACACTGGTATGTTTCTTTCTCTTGCTAATCTGAAGAATACGAGAGAATAAAGCATTAGCCAATTCGTACACTGTATTTCTTGCTAGTTTCTAGTGAACGAACGCTTCGCAACATCCAGTTAATGAATGACAAGACCCTTGCTCATTTACTGGTTATGATATAGGATTTCTAGTTCCGAGTTTATTCTTGGATTCTTCTTATTGTAACATATATTAAGGCTCACTTTCGTATAATTTCAAATTTTACACAGAAGTACCAGTTAATGAACGGCCGTTCATGCCCTAGATTTTCAATACGTTGCGTTCTAGTGAATAAGCATGTGAAAAAAAAAACATTTACTGTCAACGTAATGCTTTAGTTCTTTCCATAATTTGAAACCGTGATATATTTAGAAACATAATTTTCATACTGGAATTCACAGTAATTCGTCTAAGTATTTCAAACTCCTCATTCAAAATAAGTTAGGCGTTAGCTTACCTGACAAAAATGGCGTTCACAGTCCATATAATAGTATCCACCACTTTGAAACTGCACTGACTGTCTTAGTTAGCATGTTCGTTACCGAACACTGTGATGAACATGCGCTTTAAGAGGAAAATTAGCGGCAAATGTGAATAGATCTTTATTGCTATTTAATATAAATAAATACTCACCGAGTTGTCCATTCGCAGGGTGCTGTTCATTCACTGGTCGGTTCACCCTAGCATCTATATTGCAACAAACAATTGTTATTGCAACGACAGTTTTTCACCCGCACAAATCTTGTAGATGCGAAATTTGTCTACTATTAACGTATACACACATCTCGTATTCATACAAGCTTAACAGGTATTACCAGCAATTCATCTTCAAACATGTCAAGTTAAGCATCCAGTATTCACTTAAACACTCCAGGATTAGGAGCTGCATTCGCATTATTTGGCAGGTTATTTTAATGGTCAAACGACGAAGTTTAGTCAGTGAGCAGTTTGTATGGGTGATTTTAATTTTGTTACGATGTCACCGTGGTCGTGTCATCATTAAATAACACTAAAGATTCCGCAGATACTGGATACATCCCATCAGTGACTTAGTGATTTGGTGAAAATTGACATTTTTCAATAAAACTGAAGTAGTATAACGTCTCAAAAGTATATGGGTACTGGAATACAAATAGTGTCTTTGTGGTCAAGTCATGAGCCTAAAATTCATTCCATGGGAATGTCTTTCTGAAGGGAATAACTTATTACAGCTATGTGTAAGATACTGGTATTCTATGCTGAAATTTAATTAGGAGTTGAATGTTTGGGGGTGGAATATCGGAGACAGAAATTTCGAATTTTGTTTGTTAAAACCGCGTAGAAAGTCTCAAAACATGCAGAAAACTTGATTCTGGAATGATATTTTTTGTCTGTCGATTTGTCGGTCAGTCAGTCTGTCTGCATGTACATCGGTCTGTTAGTAGACCCAATAACTTTCAAACCAATTGATATTATCTTCAATTTGGTATCCAGTTAGCAACCGACAAAGCAACGCTTCGAAATGCTTTTGGGTAAGACCGCTTCAGTGGTTAGGGGATAAACGAGGGAGTGATTTGGTGAAAATTGAATTTTTTTCGTTAAAACTGGAGTAATATAACGTTTCAGAAGTCTATGGGCACCGGAATACGAATATTTTTTTGTGGTCAAGTCATGAACCCTAAATTTATTTCATGAGGATGTCTTTATGAGAAGGATAGAATATCACAGCTATGTGGAAGTTATGATTCAATTTGCAGGACTATTTTTATTTGGTTCTTAAAAATCAACAAATCATTATGGCTCTCACTGTCTTTTTAAATAAATGTTAAGGGATAGTTAACATGCCAATATACGTATCTTTCTCATAAAATATACAGCAGCCCTAGAACTATCACAATGAACAACCAAGTTATTCAAAGTAATGAGTCCTTTTCACTTGTTGGCATTTCTGTGGATCGAAATATCAATTGGCACCAACATGTCACATCAATTGCAGAAGCGGCTGCTAAGAAATTAGGTTTCCTCTTCCTGGCTCGCAAATACCTTTCACCAGTTAATCTCTATACCTTATATACTTCACAAATAAGGCCAAACATCGAATACTGCTTCCACATCTGGGGTGCCGCTGCCGCTTCTACACTCGCTATCCTGGACTCCATTCAGAAGAGAGCTATACGTCTCATTGGTGACCCTACCCTCACCCAAAGGCTGCCATCCTTGCCCACCGACGTGCCGTTGGTGAGCTCTCTCTCTCTTTTATAGATATCTGCACGGGCAGTGCTCAGAGGAGCTTTCTTCCATAGTTCCTCCACCTGCTGCCCCAAACAGATATACCAGGGGAACAGAGCGATGCACCCTTTTACTGTCCAGGTCACCAGACATAGAACATCTTGTTATGCTAGCTCTTTTGTCCCGAGGACTTCCAAGTTGTGGAATTCCTTGCCGGCATATGTTTTTCCTTCTCCTCCGAGCCGCCAAAACTTTAAGTCCAGAATTAACAAGTTGCCTCTTTCCTCCTTGTCGGCACCCACGGTACGATAGTATCTAGGCTGCAAGCCCTCGTGGTGTGTTGTTGAAATTAAAAAAAAAGCTGAATATTCTGAATAATGCTGAACGATAAATGTAGAAGATAGATTTAGCATTCCGAAAATACAATAATACAACAATCCAAAATCGAGAAGTAGATATAAACATTCAGTTGGACAGGAAGTTCCATTTTCTAAAATACTTCAGGTAAATTGATATTCCAATACAAATTTTCTAGTGTGATCAAAAGTACATAAGCTTTTAACGAACATGTTCCGTAGATGACTGTATAATGAGGCTGTTGACTATCACAAAACGGTTTTGTATAAAATATTTTATATAGTAAAGTTAATGCATGTAGTGTTTCCATCAGCACAAAAGTGTTTGATTAAGAAGAAACAATGCTGAAATCAAACAATGTCGCTGGCGTGTTCTGGCAAATGAGCTTTTGTTGTCCACCATTGTTCGTGTCTAATTAGCCCTCATGTATGGCGTGTAAACAGTGTTATTTAAAACGATATTCAGTTATGCGGATTGCTTAATAGCGTTATATATTCACATATCTTGCATATCTCAACTGTCCATTGCATAACGTTTATCTCAATCGAGAATGTGAATTATGATAGCTTCGTGCATTAGTGCAACATGACCTGTGTAGTTGATGGATTGATTAATATGCGTGTGTAATTTGATAGACAGTCAACACAAACGCACAGCTAACATATCGCATTTACACACATATAACAAGCAGTGTAATTCATGGATCAGGGATGCTCTTGGTTAATAAAACCATTTCATTTTAAGCACTTCTCTCTTTCTGTGTCTACAGCATACTTTTAAGACCCAGTGCTTTCGCATCCTTTTGGCTTGCAATAAAGCCGAATGGTTGCTATAATGCAGTAAACAGGTACTGGGTAACTTGGGAAGATATTAAGCAGCAGATATGAAAAGCACATTTGGATTCACATAGAAAACACGTACTATCGCTTGTTAATTATTGTTGATAACAGCCAAAAAAGATTTCTGGAGGGACCATTTGCTTGTGGTGGGTTACAGGGAGTTCCAGAATTATATCACTTGGTTTGTTTTGATAATTTATTTACATTATGTACAGAGTGATTTATTTAAGTGTGTCACCCCTGTAATTTCTTTATTATCAGAGATATCAAAAAAGTTCCAACGCCATCTGACAGACTATCATGCGATGAGGTAAAATATTGCCACAGAAAAACAATTGCACGTCGCCTTCATAGAAATCCGTGGCCAACGTTGATTTTCTTAAATGGAACGATATGCCTCAGACGCATACAGTCCATGCAGAATCGAAATCTGCGTACAACGATGCGACGCTCGAATTTCTGAGTCGAGCCGTTTCGGAGACATGACGTCATAAAATTTCAAAACGTGTGTGATTCTTTTAATTGTCTCACCCCTGTAATTTCTTTATTATCACTGGTATCAAAAAAATTCCAGCGCCATCTGACAAACTAACATGCGATGAGTTAAAATATGGCGACAGGAAAACAATTGCACATCGCCTTCATAGAAATCCGTGGCCAACGTTGATTTTCTTAAATGGAACGATAGGCCTCAGACACATACAGTCGATACAGAATCAAAATTTTCGTACAACGATGCCACGCTCTCATTTCTAAGTTGAGCCGTTTCGGAGACATGACATCATAAAATTTCAAAACGTTGATTTATTTAAGTGTCTCACCCCTGTAATTTCTTTATTATCAGAGATATCAAAAAAATTCCAACGCCATCTGACAAACTACCATGCGCTGAGTTGAAATATTGCGGCAGAAAACAATTGCACATCGCCTTCATAGAAATCCGTGGCCAACGTTGATTTGCTTAAATAGAACGATAGGCGTCAGACACATCCAGTCGATGCAGAATCGAAAGCTGCCTACAACGATGCCACGCTCGCATTTCTAAGTCGAGCCGCTTCGGAGACATGACGTCACAAAAATTCAAAATGTTGGTGATTTATTTAAGTGTCTCACCACTGTAATTTCTTTATTATCAGAGATATCAAAAAAATTACAACGCCATCTGACAAACTACCATGCGGTGAGTTAAAATATTGAGACAGAAAAACAATTGCACATCGCCTTCATAGAAATCCATGGCCAACGTCGATTTTCTTAAATGGAACGTTAGGCCTCAGACACATACAGTCGATGCAGAATCGAGATGCCACGCTCGCATTTCTGAGTCAAGCCGTGTCGGAGACATGATGTCACAAAATTTCAAAATGTTTGTGATTTTTTAAATGTCTCACTCCTGTAATTTCTTTATTATGAGAGATAACCAAAAAATTCCAACGCCATCTGACAAAAAAATAGTTTTACGTTATAAAGCAGTTCGCAGTGAACAAATTACCTCTAAAGCATTTTGCTCTATGTGCCACATGAACGGCGTTATCTTCCGTTACAGAGCTCTGGCCGGACCTGTATATTCTGGTTATATTTTAGTTGTATAAAACACGAGAAAAGCGAATTTGCCATAATTTCTTTGTATTTTCAAAATATTACAAAAATTACACCTCAGCACTATGTAGGTACTACACCTTGCAGTGAAAATATTAAACGTATTTCATTTGAGACTGGATGATAAGTTCTATCTATTCAGTGCTGTAAACGTCAGTAAAATCTTGGATAATGGATGTCTGATTTTGACATTTGATGTCAACTGACACTTGTTTTGAATGATATTGAAACCATTTTCCGATTTCGTTTATGTGTATCGTTCTTTCGTTTTCGTCAATCAAAAAGTTATCAGCTCATTTTTCTGTGTAATTTAAGTATTTTTTCGTTTATTTTTCCTTTATTTAGCAGTTATTACAGGAGTGAGACACTTAAAAATTTACAAACATTTTGAAATTTTGTGACGTCATGTCTCCAAAACGGCTCGAGTCAGAAATGCGAGCGTGGCATCGTTGTACGCAGATTTCGATTCTGCATCGACTGTATGTGTCTGAGGCCTAACGTTCCATTTAAGATAATCAACGTTGGCCATGGATTTCTATGAAGGCGATGTGCAATTGTTTTTCTCTCGCATTATTTTAATTCATCGCATGATAGTTTGTCAGGCGGCGTTGGAATTTTTTTGGTACCTCTAATATTAAAAAAATTACAGGCGTGAGAGACTTAAATAAATTACCCTGTACACCAATTCACGTTACCCAATAACAGTTGGACATTTTACGTGAACTGGTTTATTTGGAAGTTTGTTCGTTGCTGCCGTTATATCGAAATTGATTATTTATCCACGTGATACTTAAGAAAGAAATATTATTTATTGAATACAGAATATATGCATTTAAACGTTCGGTTTCACCAAAGCATTATATAAATAAGAACGTAGAATAATACTGCCCTAGACTCCATTAAACCATTAAACTGGTAGAATGAAGTGAATTGGAAGAACATGAATTGAAAGAAAGAGCTGTACTAAGGTGTTGGAAAGAATCGGACTAAACTAAGAACAATAATATTGGAAAGAATCGAACTTAAGTAAGAATTGTACTGAGGTAAAAAATAACTGGACCAAACGGAGAATTGTACTTAAGGAAAAAACTGATCTTGAATTGAAAGCTGTACTGAATAATATTCGGGAAGGGGGAAGGTTTATATGCTGTTTCCTCCACCAGTAATTCGACCTAATGTTAGTATATTTTGGAGATAATTTTCAGTCACTAGTTCTTGAATGATATTTATAAATACTCGAAATACATAAAGTGATGAGAGGAACCTAGCAGTGAATATTTACTACCCAGTTTGGCAGGACTTAGGTGAAAAATTAATGTACATGTTATAAACATAATTTTTCCTTGATTGAGAGGAAATCAAAGAATAACAGGCAACCGACAACCTACTAAAATGTGATGTTTCCAAGGGGATTAAGTACAGGTAGAAAGTTACGAAATCAGTGGCGGGTAAGTGGGTTTTCTCCAACAGGTCTGTATTTACTATTACTTCTTTTGAAAGTAATATTCCGTCGACGAAGGGGGATTCCTCGACATAAAACAAAATATGTAGTTTTAAATGGAGTCTGCTGCCTAATTGTTAAAATCCCATGTCTAATCTTATGTACGTTACTAGAAAAAGTGATGTGGAGAACTTCCTGTTCTATAAAAATGTGAAACCCAATAACAAGTAACCAAAAACAGCTGAAGATAAGACGTAGCAGTAGTACATAAAGTTACATCGAAATTGAACAAGCAATCTGAAATGTAATAAGAGATAGGGGGTTCCATTTAAAATAAGAAACTGAAATGTTGCCGGGCAACAAATGGGACAGCCCTGTACAGTGTGTCCCAAACTCGATGGGAATGTATTGCTATCTCCGTTATTATTAGAGATAGGGAGACGGTTAAATCAGCAATGTTTTGTAGAATTTCATGCTCGTTCCAAATATGACTTGTATTTTGCTCTGCCTATTTTCGTGTTCGAATTATTTTGAAAAAAAGCAAAATATGTCGATTCATTTTTTCTTCTACATCTAAGTAGGCATCTAAAAACTCGATAAAAGGCGTGGACAAGATAGCTGATACAGCCTATACATATAATTTAGGTATAATTTAACTTATGACAAGTACACGTTGTAGGACGCAATTTTCGGCAACGCTATATTCGCTGGTGAACAGCTTATTACAAAATTGTTTTTGTCATATGATTTATTTTTCTCCAGATGATGCTCAGTTTGTTAATGAAACAATCTGTACATTAAAATATGTTCTGTGGAGAACTGGGTTTTCAAACATTTCTTAACAGTGCTCATCACAGGTTTCAAAACTGAGATGGTTAACTTATGATGTAAATAAAATTTTACTTCAATAGTTATAAAGATCGTTTAAATATTTTCCCGAGCCACTCTTTTAGCGTATTTTGTTTAAACCTGTTAAGAATATTAGATAAAGACTGTTGCCAAAATCGTGGCAGATTCAAGAGATATCCCGAATACAAAATGTAAGATTTAGTGTAAGCATTACAAAATAATCTGAAATTTACGGGAAGGGTGCTATAAGGCTATAAATTCAAGTCAGCCTTAAGAGTTTACAGAACACATAAATCATGAAGAATATACTTAGCTGTTAGTTGTTGCTTTGCTCTTACCGCATCATCAAAAAATGCAGCTTTTAGTCAAATAAAACAAAACAGGCCATGTCTTCATAAACATAAATAATGGGTCCCATTTTTAGTGTAATAAATGCTGGTATTTTTAAATTTACTGCGACAAACTTCAGGTGTGTGATATATTTATGTCTCCATGGAGAGTCTCACCTCAGATGTGACATAACAACTCGAAAATGTGTATATTTTTCGTACATTATTTAGTAATCTCTCCGGCGCTGAAACTGAGGAAAATATTTATACCGGGTATTTCAGAAAACATGCCCGAAATTGTCTACCCGTATTTCTTTTTCAAAATTAAGAAGAAAAAGTTATCTAAACACAGGTCCTCTAAGGCTTCGCCATGAAGGTGTTGAAAAAAAAAATTGGAATTCGTTTTTCATATATATATTTCCGAAACGCCTTATAGTACAGGCAATAGAGGAGCCCGATACTCTTGTCTATAATGCACTAAACTACAGGAGTTATTATTTTTTTTTTTTTTGACAGATAGGTTCAGAATTACGTACTGAATGTAAAAACACAAAATCCTTACAAATTAGGAGGGCGGAAGTGCCGCCATTTTGAGAAAAACCGTTTCGACCTATATCTCCGTAACCGTGCACTTTAGGCCAAAAATGGTAATGACCATTATTATAGATAATTTCTCATCTTTTTTCTTAAATAATTTTTTTTTGTATCACTCACCGTTTACAACTTATACGACTATAAGCATTCATTTATTGACTTTTTTACCTATATCTTTGTTAATAATTGTTTAAAAAATAAAATGCTTATAACTTAACTTTTCAATCGACAAATTTCCTACAACTTTTACTGAAAACTGTTTTTTTCTAAAATCAACATTTTCAAAGTTATAACGCGTTAAATGTTTCACTTTTCAATCGACAAATTTTTCTGAAAATATTTTAGTAAAATGAAGGACAATTACGGTTGAAGCTAAGATTTCAGGCTTTGTAAAACATCCTTCTTGAGACATTTTCTTTCCATAGCTTATATTAGTTTCAGGTCCTTTGCGTAAATGTTGCCAATTTTGACGTTTTAATTCGCGACTTTGACGTTTTGAGGAAAACCCGAATTTATTTATTTTAAATGCCTATAACTTTTTTTGTCTTTGAACCTACAGACCTAAATTTTGGTAGGTAATTTACATATAATGACATAAAACCGTGTACCAAATCTAGTTGCCCTTGATTTGTTATTTCCGGAGATATGATTTTTTTTCGAAAGAAAACACAACGTTTTCCGGGAAAACCTGGGCCGATTTTATTGGCTAACGAACTTATCCAAGCCACTTACAAGAGGAAGGTATTCACCAAATTTAATTAAAATCGGCCCATTAGTTTTTTAGTTATCGGTGTGATACATACATACATACATACATACATATATATATATATATATATATATATATATATATATATATATATATATATATATATATATATACATGTATATATATATATATATATATATATATATATATATATATATATATATATATATATATATATATATATATATACAGGGTGGGCCAAACTCGATGGCCTATTAGAAGTATTTAGAGCATCAAAAGAGATAGAGATCTGAAATTTGGGTTATTTTTGTAAGTGGTCGCGATCTTTGTTTCGAAAATATTTTTAACAATGCAGTGTTGCCACATCTACCCTAAATAGATACTAACTTTGTTTTTTCAAATGAAACACCCTATATATTATGACATTTTCGGAACATTTACAAAGTTTTTTATACAAGTTATTTCTCACCTATCTAGAGCCGTTTTGGAGATAAAAAATAATTTTTAGGAAATTTGGCAACTTTCATTCCTCAATGAAAAAATGATTATCACCACAACCGACATAGCTAGGATTCTGTATTTATGGTTTCTGTTTGTCAATGGGTTAATATATGATGATATGCTGTGATAATTCAATTACTGCATACAGGGTGTTCACAAAATAATGGACTTCTGATAGGACATTGAAAGGCAGGTAACTCGGAAATTTCAAATGGAACACCCTGTATTTTATAATGAAATAAGCAAGATTAATTTATTTCCATTCTAAAAGTGCTGGGCGATGTAGTACCTATTCTCAGCGGTTTTCGACTTATAAGCAAAAATAGAAAATATTGCCTTGCCTTGAATAGATTTGTTATAAACAGTAGGCGATGCTTCTAAATTGTCAAGATCGATTGTCAGAATTAAACTGTCAGTTTATAACTCTGTTCGTTATACATATTGTTAGTGATCTTTTATTGGAAATGGCAAATTCATATACAAATGAGCAAATTTTGGACTTGTTCTTCATGCATGGCCAGTGTAACAAGATTATTTCAAGGACATGCAGAAACTTCAACGAAAAGTATCCAGGCATTGTTCCGATGAATAGGAAGAAATTCAAGAGGTTACAAGCCAACTTTTTGAATAACGGTCACATGAGCAATCCAAGACTCCAAATGAAACCTGTTACAGGTAACGATGACAATATAATAATTGTCCTAGCATATTTTTCTGCATTTCCTCATGCATCACTTCATTCCGCCGAGAAAGACTTGGGAATATCCTATAAATTCATAGAAAGAATAATGCATAACTATGGAATACATAATTATAAATTCATAAGACTTCAAGCCATTGAGCCAACTGATCCGGAAAAACGCGTAAATTTATGTGAAATGATGTTAATTCGTGCTCAAGAAGATCCAAATTTTCTGAAGAAAATTATTTGGAAAGACGAAAGCAAGTTTACTAGAGAAGGCATCTTCAATCGAAGAAATTCACATTACTGGGCAGCGGAAAATCTACACTTCGTTAAAGAGACAGGGTTTCAACATAAATTAGAGTTCAATGTCTTTTGCTTGATGATGAACGACCAAATAAAATTTTGCTTTTACGAAGAGAATTTAAATTCGGAAAAATATCTTCAGATATTACGGACCACAGTATCTGACTTCTCCGATGAATTAAATCTTGAGACTCTCCGAGATTGCTGGTATCAGCTAGATGGTTCTCCAGTCCATTGCACAAACCAAGTGACAAATGAACTTGTGGGAATGTTTGAAGATCGTTGGATACGTCGAGGAGGTCCTTGGGTTTGGCCACCGAGGTCACCAGATCTCACCCCACTGGATTTTAATCTTTGGGGTAGAATCAAACAAATTGTGTATCTGACGCCCATTAACACCAAGGAAGAACTCAAAAATAGAGTGTCGAGCGCATTACTATCTCTAGAGGGATGTGAGATAGAAGCAGCAACAACTCATGTTCTGACACAAGTCATAGAATGTTTGAGAGTTGAAGGAGCACGATTCAAGCAATTTAATTATTGATGTTCATTTCATTATTTATTTATTTGTGTTTGTTAATTTATTTGTTTGTATGTTTATTTTCGTCTTGTTATTTTATATGAGAATATAGCCAGCTGTCAATGGTGTGATTTTTTAGTGTTGAATAATAAATCAGATTTTAACATAGCAATTGGTTGAGGAACTAAAAATTAGTATTATTTAACACTTTACTTGCAATATTTTCTATTTTTGCTTATAAGTCGAAAACCGCTGAGAATAGGTACCACATCGCCCAGCACTTTTAGAATGGAAATGAATTAATCTTGCTTATTTCATTATAAAATACAGGCTGTTCCATTTGAAATTTCCGAGTTACTTGCCTTTCAATGTCCTGTCAGAAGTCCATCATTTTGTGAACACCCTGTATGCAGTAATTGAATTATCACAGCATATCATCATATATTAACCCATTGACAAACAGAAACCATAAATACAGAATCCTAGCTATGTCGGTTGCGGTGATAATCGTTTTTTCATTGAGGAATGAAAGTTGCCAAATTTCCTAAATATTATTTTTTATCTCCATAACGGCTCTAGATAGGTGAGAAATAACTTGTATAAAAAACTTTGTAAATGTTCCGGGGGACCCGAAAATGTCATAATATATAGGGTATTTCATTTGGAAAAACAAAGTTAGTATCTATTTAGGGTAGATGTGGCAACACTGCATTGTTAAAAATATTTTCGAAACAAAGATCGCGACCACTTACAAAAATAACCCAAATTTCAGTTTGGACCACCCTGTATATATATATATATATATATATATATATATATATATATATATATATATATATATATATATATATATATATATAAATTGAAAATGACCCCCGATATGTGTTCTAGGGGGCATAATTAGCGCCTATTTTAATTTTTTTTTCAAAAGTCGGGGTCTCCTCAGTCAATTTTTTTTAAAGAAAATGCACTAATAATAATTTTAGAAAAAAAAGTTTTAAGTAAAAGTTCTAGAAAATTTGTCGATTGAAAAGTTAAGTTATAAGCATTTTATTTTTTACACAATTATTAACAAAGTTATAGGTAAAAAAGTCAATAAATGAATGCTAATAGTCGTATAAGTTGTAAACGGTGAGTAATACAACAAAAAAATTAACAAAAAGGATGAAAAATGCAATTATCTACAATAAAGGTCATTACCATTTTTGGTCTAAAGTGCGCGGTTACGGAGATATAGGTCGAAACAGTTTTTCTCAAAATGGCGGAACTTCCGCCTCCTGTAGTTTAATGCAGAAAAAAATTCTCTATTGCCTGTACTATTAGTCGATTTAAATCCACTTTGATACGCGCTATAAATCCATTAAGCGACGTTTTTTGATATAATTCAGTATTTTGGTTTTTCACTAGTGGCGTACCTGAGGCCATTTGTAACAGAATATCGGTAAAAATGACAATAAGACCCCGTCTGTTAAAATGTTTGAACATGTTTCCCAACAGCAACTCAAATTACACAATAACTGCCTCTTGTAATTTGTTTTCACAGATATACCGTCAAAAAACTGTTTCGATGCTCGAAACAGTTCATTCTAAACATTTCAAGAGAGCTTGTAAAAGTTAAAACGTGGTAACGACCACGTGGTGTGAAATAACCTTTAATACTAAGATGCCATATGTGAATTATTCTTTTCAGTGAGTTGACGGATTTAATATTGGTTTAAGACGAGTCTAAGCAAGTATCAAGAGAGGTTATTTTAGTCTATGCCGCGCGATATTTTCCCATAGAAGAAATCCAGATAAAGGTATCTCTTAAAATACTATTAGATGTATAAAAGAAGTTGGTTCCCTAAAACCTGTCCACGTTGACTCTGGACCCGAAAATATCCTCGTACTGTACTCTTAGAACAAGTTTTAATATTGCGACAGATGTTCTCGAAATAAGTACCCCAACTATAGCTAGTACTTTAGGAAATATTTCAGTCTCCTTGGTTTTAGGAACATTGCAAGAACAAGTTAGACCCTATCATTTTACTAGAGTGCAGGAATTGTTACCAAGAGATTGGTTTTTAACCTTCGTCTGCATGACAGGATACCCATTCTGTTTTAAAATTGATGTTTTTATTTGTTAATGTTGATATTTATGCCTAAGGTGTTGTGACATCTCAGAATTCATTATAAAAATTTTCTGCCAATGTAGTATTTTTTATAACTTGTGAAAATTATATAATGGACATTGAAATTTTTTTACTTATTCCTCACATCAGGGGTACCCCGGTACCTAAAATAAAAATTTATTTTGTTGCAAATCTTTAACTTTGCGGCACAGTAATAAAAAAATTAACACTTTTTATTTGAAAAAGTATATTAATTTTATAATATTTTTTTATTACGAAAATTCTTTTACAGTTTGCAATTGTAACACTTATTTATTTTCTCACAATATTCGTCGCATATTGGGCGGCTACAAACGTCACACGATTTTCTGGTTTTTCTCTGTCTTTTTGTAGCAGCTCGACACACGTAACATTTACCTGTTACTTGAAGGCGTCCGGTTTTATCTCTGGGATGATTCTTTTCTACAACCGGCGGTGGCAGTTAGTAGGCTTGATGGACCCCCTAAGATGCACTCAATTCCCGATTTGGTACTAAAATGTTGCAACACCTTTGGTGATTTGGCTCTCAATTCTATGCTCGGTGTAGATAATTGCTTTCCAAGTTCTTGAAGAAATTTTCGACGATATTTTTTTTTCTTCTGAAGAGAGTTATTTTCAGTATAAATAATATATGCTGCTTTATCAAGCATGTTATAAAACATTGCAAGAGGCCAACGGTTTGTTCGACGTTTGACAGAGTAGTGCGACACCATCTTATCGATATTATCATCACCACCTTTCCCTGAATTGTAATAATGGATTATTTTAGTTTTTTTCTTTGGACCAGATACATTTGCAGTGTCGTGTATTGTGGATAAGAGTATTACAGCTTTTCCCTGTTTTGATACATATGAAACCAGTGTGATGTTTTCCTCAGAAAATCCAAACCTAGAAGAATGTTCTTCCCTACTTTTATTTGGCAACATCTCTGGCGGTATATAAGGTTTTTTTAGCGTACCCACAACAGAAAGTTTCCATGACATTAGACACCGAGCTAGGGGAAGTGTGGTGAAAACATTATCCATTACAGCATTTCTCCCACTATTTTTATAATGAATGCATAAATCATTTACCACACGGTCACCTTGATTTTGTTCACGACCTTGCGATGATTTCCTTGTATAAATTTGCCCCACAAGAGGGTAAGAATTAGCTGCATCGCATACCCACCTAATTTTTATACTATATTTGGCTGGCATATACTGCGTGAACCTGGTCCTGCCTCTATACGGAAATAGTTGTTCGTCTACCGTTAGGCATTCAGACGGTGTATAATTCAATTTCAAATTTTGCATCAATAGAAGCCAAAGTTCTGAGATAGCAGCTGCTTTATCAGTTTTCAATCTATCGGTTCTGGTATTCATATTGTCAAAACGTATAAATCTTTGGATGGAATAAAATCTGTTGACTGACATTGTCGCACGGTACAATGGGTAAGCATCACTTTTCCACAAGTCTCTCAGAATTTCTTTCTTAGTGTGTCGTACTCCAGAAGTAATCAGTATCCCGAGATAACCATCAAATTATTCTTGTGTGTGAGGTTTCCAAATTTTTGGTGGTTTGTTGGAATGCTATTTATTCCACTTCGCCTGGATGGTTTTGGCTTTGCGATTTGTTTCTCGAATTATAATGTTGCACATTTCTGGAGTAAAAATGCGTACGAAAGTTTCCCGAACTGAGAGGGAATTTGTTGTCTTCAAAGGTCCAGATTTTTTTCGCATAATATTTTGTGACAGCATTTGACGAACAGGCATTGGGGGACTGGATTTCCAGATAGTTCCGTTTTTAGAACGCAAAACTAGGTCATCACAGTTATCAACCTCAACCTCTAGCTGCTCATCTTCAGAATTGTCTTCCTCGGCAATTTCAATTTCATTCTCAGTGTCAAGCAAAACATCTTCTATGTCTGATTCTTCTGCTTGGTTATTTGTTGATGACAACAAAGGCGGTAAATATTCGTCTTCTGATTCGGAGTCTTAAATTTGTTCATTGTCGTTATCGCTCTCTGAATCAGATTCCATAGCATTTAATTCCTGAAGATAACTTGCTGTTCATAACTCATTCTATAAATAATCAGGTACATAGGTAAAATGTCAAAAATTACAACAAAAATGTAGTTTATTATCATTTATCACTTTTATAATCAACGTACCGTTTGAATTCAGAACTGGAAACTTCCCTAAATTTTTCTGCCATTCCGAAAATTCACTAATCACAGTACAATTTCCAATCGAAAATAGTGTTGTTTAGTCAGCGGTAGACAACAGACTAAATAAATGCTCTAGCATCCACACAAATATGGGATCACGAAAACAATTCTCCGAAATGAAGAATCCGTTGTTGTCAACAAAACACTGAGCGGAAGTATGTAAGCCGAAACGGCTCATAAAACTTTTCTTGGAACACCAGATGTGACATCATAACTATAACTATTTATAAGAATTAGTAAACTAATGATTTATAGAATGGTAGGACAATAATTATTGCAGATACCCGGGTACCCTTGTCGTGTATTATGAGTTAAATTTTCTTCGTGAAGGCGACGGTTAAGAAGACCAGAAACGATCGAAGTTTTTCAACTTGTACTGTTTACGGACGAAGCATATTTTACTCCCAAAGGCATTATGAATTTTCATGATTTACATACACGGACGGATGAAAATCCTTATTGTTTGAGAATAGGAAATTCGCAGTACCAGTTTTCGATAAACGTTTACGCTGGTATTATTGATAACGAAGTTATTGGACCCGCGATGTTACCTAATATAATTGATCATTTTAAGGATTTTTACCTCTGGGGACACCATAAGGAAATTGTGTATAAAACCCCAGTTAAAACTCGCGAAGAACTATTAGGCGGGAATTAAAATGCCTTTGAAACAGTAAGGGAGAATCGCAGAGTTTGCATCTGTGTTAGAAGAAATCTAAATGTACTATGTTCCTCTGTATTTTACAAAATCTAGGGCAAACCATTCACTTGTGATGTAGATTCGTTTCACTGTTCATACGTTTTCGATTTACTTGATCGAGTTCCTATTGTCAGTCCGAATACTTTTCGTGTTCGCTGCAACTCCGTTGTAATTTCCTTATGTCAATCAAATTTAATTTCCGATTGTTACGATATGAATTTTCGCCAAATGTAACATTTCAATTTATAGGAAACGAAGGAAAGGTGCGAATTGGAAAAGGGTAGGCATCGATCGTTGAATGATATAGGGAGATAGGAAGTATCTTGGTCCATCTATTAACCCAAAACGAGTTTGTTGAATTTTAAAATGTTTACGCTGCCAGTAGCAACATTTTTTTTGATATACACGAAATCACTTCTAGCACGCAGGTTAGTAAGCGTATTACGAGGGTATATTAATATCTAGTTTACGCTGGCTGCTTCCATGGATAAACAAAGTAATGCGATACCCCAGCAACCAGCAATAACTTACTAAAAACGTAGTTTGCAATTTTACGACAAAAAGTTTGAGCATTGAATTTGAAAAAGATTCCCGATTGAAATACTAATAAACACACTTAAAAAAAAGGATTAAACCGACTTTAAAATAGGCACTAAAAATCTAAAAATAACTGTATTACAGGTTCAAATCACAAGACAAGAGTCAATTTAAATGAAACATTATCTGCGCTACCTACTTATCTGTTTATTAGTGAATTTTCTTAAAAAAATTCACTAATGAGGAGATCCCGACTTTTGAATTTTGAAAAAATTTCTTCAAATGAGCGCTAATTAGGCCCCCCAGAACACATATCCGGGGTCAGTTTGAATTTTTATATGTTTATATATATATATATATATATATATATATATATATATATATATATATATATATATATATATATATATATATATATATATATATATATATATATATATATATATATATATATATATATATATATATGTATCACACCGATAACTCAAAAAATAATGGGCCGATTTTGATTAAATTTGGTGAATAAATTCCTTTTGCAAATGGCTTGGATAAGTTCGTTAGCCAGGAAAATCTGCCTAGGTTTTCCCGGAAAATTTTGTGTTTTCTTTCGAAAAAAATTTATATCTCCCGAATTAACAAAGTAAGGGCAACCAAATTTGGTACGCCGGTTTATGTCCTTATATGTAAGTTACCTACCAAAATTTAGCTCTGTATGTCAAAAGACAAAAAAGTTATAGGCATTTAAAGAAAAATAAATTGGGGTTTTCCTCAAAACGTCAAAGTTGCGACTTAAAACGTCAAAATCGGCAACATTTTGGCAAATAACTTGAAACTAATACGGGCTATGGAAATCAAATGTCTCAAAAAGGATGTTTTACAAACACTGAAGTCTTAGTTTCAACCGTCATTGTCATTCATTTTACTAAAATGTTTCCAGAAAATTCATTTGAAATAGACGCTTTCCCTGATGCTTGGCAGTAGCCTTAGCTATAGAGTTTATCGTTTAATGGTATATAAATTTTGTCGAATTTTCGTAAAAAATCAATAAAGCTCAATATATCCGTTATTATACAAGATTTGAAAAAAAATTGTATATATTAATTATAGGGTGTCTTGAGCTACATCTTAAAAAAATATTTCTACAATCACAGGATGGCCCATAAGTCATTGGTGATACAAATTTTCTTTTTTTTAAATCAAACACGCCTTATGTTATTGCATTTTCCATCGAAATATAAAACATCTTTGTAAGAAAAGAAATTCAGAACGCAGCAAGTGCGTTATGGTAGCGAACTTTGATCAAATGCTTCATATTTGAATAGCCCAATTTGCTATTAACCTATAAGGTTGACCAAGAAACGAGTTTTTCCGGGAACACTTTGAGTCTACTTTTGGAAATCTTGGTACATTTTCACACAATAAAGTTTTTTTATGAAACATGGCACATTGCTTTTACTATATAGGTTATACTGGTGACCAAAATTGATGCCTGCTTTCTTAAAAAGAAAACACACATATTTGCAATAAAAACATTTTTATGAAAATTCACTACCATAACGCACTTGCTGCGTCCCGAGTTTTTATGTATACAGGCTAGGTCTACTTCCGCCACATCGCAAGTTTCTCCTCATTCGCGACGGAATGCGGTGACAAATAGAAATGTCCTGACATCAAGATTTAAAAAAAGTTCTCGGAAAACTATTGACTTTCTTGGACCAATATTATATAATCATATACCAGCCAAATTTACGATTATACAAAATAATTATAAATTTTGTAGAAAGTAAAGGGACTCTTTACTGATTAACATGTTTAGGTATTTCATTCAAATTAATAATTAAGCTGTTTATACCGCTAAGTATTATTAGCGAATTTTCATTAAGAAAAATTTGCTACTAGAGAGGTCACGATGGAAAGCTTTTGAAAAAATTACTTCAGATGAGCGCGATTTTGGGTCCCTAGAACCCAAAACCAAGATCCGTTAATTTTTTTTATATGTTTATATATATATATATATATATATATATATATATATATATATATATATATATATATATATATATATATATATATATATATATATATATATATATATACCCGAGCCATAACTCAAAAAATACTAAACTTATTTAAATTAAACTGGGCAAAAATCTTGTTTGGGCGAAAAGCGAGGTCGGGTTCGTTAATCAGTCTTTATGCTCAAGGTTTTTCGGTGGAAAATCGGGGAAAACTTTTTGAAAACGCTCTATTTTTGTAAATATCAAAGTAACTGAAATGAGACTTTACATGTGGCTAAAAATAGTACAAATAAACCTATGTGGTCAATTTAAAGTAATTTGGTACTCAATATGTAGAGTTTCTTCAAAATTTAAATAAAATCCCAAAGACATGCGTTGAGACGACTTAGTGATTAAAGTCCAATTTCTAACAGACAGAGTAGTTAACTGCCAGGCGTAGATTGATTCATACAACAGGTATAAACCATACATCAACGGTAACCAAACTAAATATCTGCCAGGCATGACACATACTACCCAAACCAACAATCGTGAAATCTCGGCCACAATTATGGAAAATGACAGACGACATGAAATTAAAAATTTGCCAAGTAATTGTTATTTAACTGAGGGATTCAACTAATTATTAAAAGACACTATATTTGTAGCTTTATGAACGGCCTCAAATACAGTTTTAGCGCAGCATGGATATAGTATGCTGTCGCATAATATAGTACGAATGCAAACAAAATCAAGGAAAGTCTGTATAAAAAAGTCGAAGACGCAGCAAGTGCGTATGGTAGTGAATTTTCATAAAAATGATCTGGCACAAAATATTTTATTATAACTTTTTTTTCTTGTAACATAGAAATCTAAATTTTGGTGTATAGTTTACTTTTTATATCGTAAACGTACCTACCAAATTTGGTTATCATAGAGTTTTTATTTTTTAAGATAAAATTTTTTTTTCAAATGAAAACTCAAAATTTTCCGGAAAACCTCGTTCGATTTTTCTGATTAACGAACTTATCAAAGACATTTACAAAAGGAAGGTACATGCCAAATTTTATCAAAATAGGCCCATTATTCTTTGATATAAAATTTTTTTTTGAATGAAAACTCAAAATTTTTCCGGAAAACCTCGTCCGATTTTCCTGGCTAACAAACTTATCAAGGCCATTTATAAAAGGAAGGTACATGCCAGATTTTAGTAAAATAGTCTTATTACTTTTTGAGATAAGAATTTTTTTCGAATGAAAACTCAAAGTTTTCCCGGAAAACCTCGTCCGATTTTCCTGACTAACGAACTTATCCAAGCTATTTACAAAAGAAACGTACATGCCAAATTTTATCAAAATCGGCCCATTATTTTTTGAGTTATCGGTGTGATACATATATATATATATATATATATATATATATATATATATATATATATATATATATATATATATATATATATATATATATATATATATATATATATATATATATATATATATATATATATATATATATATATATATATATACATATAAAAATTGAAACTAACCCCGGATATGGGCTCTAGGGGTCCTAGTTCGCACTCATTTGCAAAAATTTTTTCAAAATTCAAAAGTGGGGATCTCCCCATTAGTGAATTTTTTCTACGAAAATTCACTAAAAGATTCTAAAATAGTTTCTTTTATCTTTAAACTTAAACATAAGGCGTCATAAGACCGAAACAGTCGTGGGATGTGTTTCAATGGTAGTTCTACTAATTGTTACGTATATTTTGAATATAATATCCCGGGCATGAAGCTGATCTAATGTATCACCCAAACAAAACCTTTTTTGACGTATACACAGATGGTTCATAGGTGTCGCGCTTGCCTCATAAGCAGAAGGTTACGCGATCGAATCCAGTTCGATAAATGTCTGTTTTTTTTTTTTAACGTGTAGAGATACAATAGTGCACAGATTTCATACGTTTTGAACAAGATATCATTTTTGTTTAACACGCCTAAATAAGTTTGTCACCTTTGAAAATTATAATTTTTTTATTGTTGATATTGAAAAAGCCGGTTTGATTAGGTTGCCTAAAATGGAATCATACTGGCGACTAAAAAGGAAAAATAACTGCTACACTTATAATTTGGCAGATACTTTACTTTTATAAATATGAATTAAGTTTCCTTCTGAAAATATTTTGCATCACTTTAATGAAATTTGTAATACAAATTTATATTAAAGAGACTTACACTATCTACAGATATAGCAAAATTTAATTCTTTAGCCTCATAGAAATTTGAGTTTTCGGAATTTTTCTCAAAAGGAGTTAGAACACAAGATTTATTCGGTAATAGAGAGATATTGATGGTAACACTTTCGAAAAAATTCTTCAAATGTGTGCGTACTAGGACCTCTAAAATCGATCCTCAAAGTCTGTTGTTGTTGAAATCAGGACCACCTCAGGAGGATACCCTTTCAAACAAAGAATATTTTAGTGAATTTTCTTAAATCCGAGGTCAGTTTCAGACTTTATATGTTTATATATATGTTTATATATATATATATATATATATATATATATATATATATATATATATATATATATATATATATATATATATATATATATATACATTTATGTGTCACACCTATAACTTAAAAAATAATGGACCGATTTTGATAAAATTTGGCACATACCTTCCTTTCGCAAGTCGCTTGGATAAGTTCGTTAGCCAGGAAAATCCGCCGAGGTTTTCCCGGAAAATTTTGTGTTTTCTTTCGAAAAAAAATCGAAAAAAAATTATATCTCCAAAATTAACAAAGTAAGGGCAACCAAATTTCATACGCGGGTTTATATTATTAGGCGCAAGTTACCTACCAAAATTTAGCTCCGTAGGTTAAAGGACAAAAAAGTTACAGGCATCCAAAGAAAAATATATTTGGGTTCTCCTCAAAACGTCAAAATCGCGATTTTAAACGTCAAAATTGGTGAGTACCTTCCTTTTGCAAGTGGCTTGGATATGATCGTTATCCAGAAAAAGCCGACGAGGTTTTCCCGGAAAATTTTGTGCTTTCTTTCGAAAAAAATTTATATCTCCAAAATTAACAAAGTAAGGGCAACCAAATTTTATACGCAGATTTATATCATTATAGGCAAGTTACCTACCAAAATTTAGCTCTGTAGGTCAAAAGACAAAAAAGTTATATGCATTTAAACAAAAATAAATTGGGGTTTTTCACAAAACGTCAAAGTTGCGATTTAAACGTCAAAATTGGCAACATTTAGGAAAAGAACTTGAATCTAATACGGGCTATGGAAATAAAATGTCTCAAGAAGAATGTTTTACAAACCCTGAAGTTTTAGTTTCAACCGTCATTGTCCTTCATTTTAATAAAATATTTCCAGAAAATTCATTTCAAATAGACCCTTTCTCTGATGCATGTTTGTAAGAACAAAAATTCTGGACGCAGTAAGTGCGTTATGGTAGCGAATTTTGATCAAATGCTTAATATTTGAATAGCTCAATTTGCTATTAACCTATAAGGTTGACCAAAAAACGAGTTGTTTCGGGAACACTTTAAGTTTACTTTCGGAAATTTTTGTACATTTTCAAACAATAAGGTTATTTTGATGAAACATGGCACATTGTTTTTACTATATAGATTATACTGGTAACCAAATTTGATGCCTGCTTTCTTAAAAAAAAAACACACATTATTGCTATTAAAAAATAGTTTTATGAAAATTCACTACCATAACGCACTTGCTGCGTCCCGAGATTTTTTTTAATTGGTCTGCAACTGACGAACATATCGGTGAAGATACATAAAAAAATACACACAGGCGAACATAGAACGGTCAGTGCAGTTTATGCGACAGCTCTTTTGATTTTCCGTTTAATGCTGCAATTTTTAAATTCACCGATTAGTTTTCTATATATGTGCTTTCAAAATTTCAATATAAAACAAATGTAATAAAAAATTTCTACATTGAAATTTAATGTAAAAGACATAAAAATTATCAAAAATCTTCCTACTGATTGTCATCAAGTTACTTCGTTGTCCCAGCTCGTACACCCTATCAACGATAACACAACAAGACCAAAAAAGTGGTTTTTCTGATGTCAAGTGACGACCAAAGATATAATGATTTTTCAAAAACTAATCAATGGCTTAAATACGAAATAAATACCACTATTTTAGATTTTTAGTGAATTTTCTTTAAAAAAAATCAGTAATGAGGAGATCTAGACTTTTGAATTTTGAAAAAATTTCTTCAAATGAGCGCTAATTTGGCCCCTTAGAACACATATTCGGGGTCAGTTTAGATTTTTATATGTTTATATATATATATATATATATATATATATATATATATATATATATATATATATATATATATATATATATATATATATATATATATATGTATTACACCGATAACTCAAAAAATAATTGGCCGATTTTCATTAAATTTAAAAAATACCTTCCTTTTGCAAGTGGCTTCGATAAGTTCGTTAGCCAGGAAAATCGGCCAAGGTTTTCCCGGAACATTTTGTGTTTTCTTTACAAAAAAATTTATATCTCCGGAAATGACAAAATAAGGGCAACTAAATTTGGTATACGGGTTTATATCGCTATATGTAAATCACCTACCAAAATTTAGCTTTGCAGGTCAAAAGACAAAAAAGTTACAGGCATTAAAAAAAAATTGGGGTTTTCCTCGAAACGTCAATGTCGCGATTTAAAGCGTCAACATTGGCAACATTTAGGCAAATAACTTGAATCTAATATGGGCTCTGGAAAGAAAATGTCTGAAGAAGCATGTTTTACGAACCCGGAAGTCTTAGTTTCAACCGTCATTATTCTACATTTTACTAAAATGTTTCCAGAAAATTCATTTCAAATAGACCCTTTCTCTGATGCTTGGCAGTAGTCTTAGCTATAAAGTTTATCGTTTAATGGTATATAATTTTTATCGAAATTTCGTACAAAATCAATAAAGCTCAATATATCTGTTATTATACAAGATATGAAATAAAAAATTGTATACATTAATTATAGAGTGTCTTGAGCCACATCATAAAAAATTCTTTCTACAATCACATAAGTCGTTGGTGATACAGATTTTCTTTTTTTTTTAGTCGAATACGCCTTATGTTATTGCATTTTTGCATTTTCCATTGACATATATTGCACTTTTATATGAAAAGAAATTCTGGACGCAGCAAGTGCGTTATGATAGCGAATTTTGATTAATTGCTTCATATTTGAAAAGCTTAATTTGCTATTAACCTATAAGGTTGACCAAGAAACGGTTTGTTTTGGGAACAGTTTAACTTTACTTTCGCAAATGTTTGTACATTTTGAAACAATAAAGTTATTTTGATTAAACAATGCCCATTGAGGTAACTATATAGGTTATACTGGTAACAAAAATGCCTGCTTTAAAAAAAACATATATTTGCTATTAAAAACATTTAAATGAAAATTTACTACCATAACGCACTTGCTGCGTCCAGACTTTTTTCATTCTGAGGTTTTTGTATGTTTTTTCCAGCGCTCGCATAAATTGTGTAAATGATATTACCATACTTTTACTTTTATCTTAAAGCGGTTTATATGACATTATGGTTTCAAATCTATATTCACGAAATGGTCGCCACGGCTCCGCAGATATCAAACTTACTTCATTCTGTTCAATCTTGATCTTTTGGAATTTTGAGCTTCTTGGAGTCTGTTCACTTACCAATACTTCGATGGAAAATCACACACCTACATACACACACACACACACACACACACACACACACACACACACACACACACACAAATATATATATATATATATATATATATATATATATATATATATATATATATATATATATATATATATATATATATATATTTATATATATTTATATATATATATATATATATATATATATATATATATATATATATATATATATATATATATATATATATACATATAAAAATTAAAACGACCCGGGATATGGGTTCTTGCGGCATAGGTTCGCGCTAATTTGAAGAATTTTTTAAAAATTCAGAATTTTTTGTACAAAAATTGCCAAAGGAGCACCAAATTTCAATAATCTTACTATCCTTATCTCACAAGCACACGTGGTTGTTCCTGCAGATATAAATAGACTAAGCGTTTCATATATTTTCTAGTTCGCTGGTATTGTTTTTATTTCTACATAAAGACCTCTAACTATACGACAATGCTACTTATTGTCGTAAATCGCCTAGTCAATATTTAATTTGTATTTTACGCAGTTAATGTAATTTGCCCTGTAGCCGTAATACCCATTCGCGGTGTAGTGTCCATATTTCCTCATTATTTAGTATTCCGGGCTGTGGCCCATGGGGCCTCTGTCTGCTCATAAATTAGACTTACCACTATACATGCCTCTGGCTATACAAGGCTAATAATATTTTACATGCTTTACACAACAGGGAAATTATTATATATAATTAATTTGTGTTGCAACAAGGTATAATTAAGCCTCACTCTGTATATCAGCTAACGAGCTTTCGTGGGTTCCACCTTTTAGCATTTTTTAGTTTTTTTTGTGGTTTAAATTTTCAAATTTTAATGCTGTAAAGAGATACTGAATAACGGTGCTGGCCAAATTTCTTTAAATTCTTTTTCTTAAATATTTGTTGGCTAAAAAATTAGCAAAATCTAGCAAAAATCTAAAAAAACCAATTGCCAGGCTTTATGACTAAATTTTTTGTCACGAGAAAGATAAATAAATGAGCGCATAACAATTCACTTTAATTTGACAGGCTGTTGAAATTATGGTTCCTCATATTTAGTTAAGTTAGGAGCAATATCTGGCCAAAACTTAAAAATACACCTCAGAATTTTGCCACAGAAGTTCCTGGAGTTCAAATCACAGTGCTTGCAATTATATTTTTTTCACGGTAGAATTTAAACTCAAAGTATTATCATCAGCATTAATGTATTCTCAATGTGTCTCCCGTTTAATATGAGTCGAGGCATTTCAAAATTATTGAATTTACTTCATGTAAAGTGGCTCTTATTCCCTGTAAAAAGTGTCCTGATACTGTGCAAGTCTTAGACATGTCAGATCAACGCCTACTTAGGTATTGCAGAAAAAAGAAATCGACAAATTTTGTTTTTTTCAAAATAACTCGAAAACGAAAAGAGGCAGGGCAAAATACAAGTCATATTTGGAACGAACATGAAATTCTACAAAACATTGCTAATGTACCTGTCTCTTTAACTCTAATAATAACGGAGATAGCAATACATTCCCATCCAGTTTGGGACCCACTGTATATATGCATTGGAGAATAGCGCAAAGTCATCTCTGGTTTTGTGTTATGATGCTTCTAGGCTTCCGCAGCAGTTTTACGTACACACAGTACAGTAAGGAGGTAGATGCACAGCATAGTTTGCGAAGCTTGAACGAAGCTTAGCGATTTCCGGTTCTTTGCATTACAAAAAAAAATATTTAAAATGTAACGAAAAAAAAAGGAAATATCTGGCTAGCGGGGAAGCATATATATATATATATATATATATATATATATATATATATATATATATATATATATATATATATATATATATATATATATATATATATATATATATATATATATATATATATGTATGTATGTATGTATGTATGTATGTATGTATGTATGTATGTATATGTATATATGTATGTATGTACAACATAATTGGCTAAGCTTCCGCGCCACTAGCGATTTCCGGTTCTTTATTACACAGGAAAAATTTGTTCTGCAGGCCAAATTCATTGGCCAGTTTTACGAGTTAAGTTTTGCCATGGAAAATTGTATACTTTCTCCTCAATAATGCTATATCTCTAAAACTCATAAATTTACATTTACGAAATGTATCTAATATATTGCCATCAAACTATCGATATAATATTCCCAAATTCAGCTCTGTTGAATGATTGTAATCCGAGTTTTTCCAGAATTAACATTAACGCTTGCCTTTCTAAAGATTTCTAAATTTGCACCAAAAGCATCATATTGCTTGCTCACCGAATATTAACTTCATATTTTAATGTTGTTCTCCTCCCTGTTTTCCCAACGGGCGGTGATACTTAATGTAAGGTTACATTCACTTGCATATATATACGTCTATAAGAACCCTCTGTGTTTGTCCAAATAAATAGCTTAACTGTAGGTTTCGGGCTTTCAGATATTAGAGCAAAGCCTCTCCAAGGGACAGTGAGCTTAGCTGATTCATGAGGCGCCCTGGGTAAAAAGGACCGGTATCTTTGATATTTTTGTTTGCTCAATGCCCTACCTGTTTGAAGTGGTATAGATTTTACGTAAAAGGTTCATTTGCCTATAGGAAACAGTTCGCTTGTAACTGGTTATTCGTATATTACCTTTTGCCGCAAAATAAGAGACTGTAACGATCAATAATAATGTAATTTATAGATGACAAGCGTAAATTCAAGTTTTGTTTTTTTAGAGAATTTTCGTGGAAGAAATTCTTTGTTGATGTCACGACTTTTGAATTTAAAACAATAGCTTCTAATAAGCGCGAACAAGGCCTCTTGGAATTCATATTTGAAGTCAGTTTCAGACCAAATTCTGGCGGAGAGAATAATATAGGTAGTCTACTAGTTTAATAAGTTTCATATATATATATATATATATATATATATATATATATATATATATATATATATATATATATATATATATATATATATATATATATATATATATATATATATATATACATATATACATATATACATATATACATATATACATATATACATATATATATATATATATATATATATATATATATATATATATATATATATATATATATATATATATCCAAGCAACAAATTAAGGCATGTTAACCAGCACTCGAGTCCAAATAACCTAACCGAGTTGTAATTTAGTTATAATTAACCAAAATGTTGGCTTGATTGTCATAGTCACTACAAATTTGAGAATGCAGCTCCTAATTAGCCCATTTCTGACTATTAAATTACTCCTAAAATGGCTTTCTGATTGGCTATATAGTCATAATTACTGCAGAAGTGGACTTCCAAGTCAAATGGCCTCCATCAAAGTTGAAAATACCCATAAAATCCGACTTCAAATAAAAAATGCCCTCAAACTTCAAAGTGTATAGCAGTGAAATCAATTTGTGAATGTTGAAGGTGTTTTAGTTGATGAACTTAATTAGCAAAAGTTTTATTCTTCGGTCACAGTCTCTGTATAAATCCCAAAAACGTATGACAACTTCATAGGCTACTTCTATATGAAAGAAAACCTGCTGATTCGAAATCAGCACGTTTACCCCTTCAATCTAATACATCTCTTTTCGTGCCAATGGAATGAAACATTGGCAACACGATCAGCTTTCATATGTTTATGTTTATTTACTTATTTTTGGTCTATGGATGTCTATGACATATTATGGAATCAAAGATAAAAAACGCTATATGATCATTCATATATGTCTCTCCGGTGTGCACGTATATAAGTTATATATATATATATATATATATATATATATATATATATATATATATATATATATATATATATATATATATATATATATATATATATATCGACAATGTATGATTGCTAATAAATTTAAACTAAATTCGTTTACCATATAGTTGAAATTCCCATAATAGGACAAAATGCCTTCAAAGTTTTGTTAGTTTGCCTTGTCATTGGGAATTGTGACTTATAGGTTAAAAAAAATAGAGCAAAATTAACTTTCAGGTCAATAATGTTACAACGGCAGCCATATTAAACTATGCTTGCGGTATCCATCTTGATTTTATTGGAAACTGAAAACCGTTGTTTGTTCAATATAGTGTAATTAAATTTTAACTCGAAAAAAAAAACATTAAATAATGTTTGTAAGTTTTGTCTTGTTTACATCACCAATAATCAAAATCTGAATTTCAAGAATTTTAAATAGTTTTTCATTGTAAATAATTTTACTTTTTACAGAGGCGCTTGGATTATATAAAAGTATCATAATTATATTAACAGAAAAAACATAACCGTAGAGGTTTTTTTCCTTTATGCAGTGTGAGATACCTTTATCATTGATCCAAATATTTAAAGTATCTTCTTTGATCATTCCACAAGTCATTTTTCAACAAAGATAGACACACCCAGTTGCTAATATCTAGTGTTCGTTTATACATACATAACCACAGATCATACAGAATAATGTCACATGTGCAGTTCGTTGTTAAGAATTTGACGGTACTTGCGCCCAGATGTCGGATTCAAGTAAAACGTTGCACATATTTACCAATAAACTACATCAATTGGCCCAATGTAGAATGAAAATGCCCTAAATATAACTAAAACGCGTTGGTCGAAATGCCTTGCTGGACCTATATTGACTTCCCTATTACTTTTAGTTTATTCCCCACATTGGTAAAATACACTTAAATTTTACTTGAAAATGACCCGTCGTGATTTGGTAGCCGACCTATTGTTTGGTCGATTAGTAAATAAGTGTTGAAAAGAGTTTAGGTGAAGCAAGGCCGTTATGGTAGCGACTTTTCGTAAAAATATTCCAAATGGTTATAATTCAATTTCCCATTAAACTAGAAACTTCAGTTTTGATACATACTCAAACCTATATAAAAGCAGCGTGGGTACTAAATTTAAAAAAATAACACAATGAGCTTCACAGGCAACGACAAATTTGTTTTAGAAAACCATTTTTGTTATTTTGTTTGCAGAAACTGGTACGATTGAGTTGGCTGAAACGGATCATCCAAGCGACTAATAAGGAAAAATACCTGCCACGTTTATAATTTGGCAGGTACATTCGTTTTGTAAATAAAAATTAAGTTTTCGGTAAATCTGCAGATTAGCACATGGGGGCTTTTGGAAAAAAATCAGAAACATGCTTACATCTCCTGGATGCACAGACCACAAGAAATGTTTCTTGTAAACAGCCCCCAAGAAAGTTACGGAACCAGGACTGAATGGGGGTGTTGGGCGGGGAAGAAGATAAAAAGGAAATGTGAGTTGTAAAGATTGTCGCCCTAGATACATCGGACAAACAATATAATCTATTGAAATTAGACTCAAAGAACATATAGCGCAATTAAAATACGATACTTTAGATAGATCTTTCATTGCCTGACATATTTGGGATAACAATCACCACGTTAATGAGGAGAATCTAAAATTAATAAAAAATGGTAGACAACCAAGACAGATAAACGCTTTCGAAAGTATATATATATATATATATATAAATATATATATATATATATATATATATATATATATATATATATATATATATATATATATATATATATATATATATATATATATATATATATATATATATATATATATATATATATATATTGCTAAATATAGTAATAATAAAAATTGTATGAATCTCGCTCCGCCGCCTGTGCGTAGTCTCCTGATAGACTACTTTAAAAAAATACCGGCAGAAGCAAGTTCGATAGATAATAAAAAAATTCAGATATTTCCTCCAAATGAAATATGTTAACTATTGTGTCGTTGAACCTCTCTAAATCGTTGGTGGCCAACTACCTGCAGAAGAATATAAATATAGTTGTGGATATAAGTTATTTAGAATTTTTTAATTTCTGATGACGTTAACGTAGCTTATGAAATGATCGTCAGATTTTTTGTGTGTGTTGTGGTGATTTGGGTTCTCCAAGTGTGCTCATCAGTGCTCACAACAGGTTCCAATGTTCACGTACGTAAAACCAGTAATAAGATGTAATGAATGCTATAGCTGGTATCACCTCGAATAATTCTTTTTTATAGGGTGGTACATGATTTTATAAAACTTAAAGAAATTAAGCAATAACTTATAATAATACAAATCTAACTCAGACGAATGTTAAAAAAGCGAAGTTATAGTTGCTTAATTTTAGTTTTGCATAAGTACATAACAGCGCCACTTTGGTTATTCAAATTAAGAGCGTTAATAACGTGGCCGAAGATATATAGGTGGGCAACAGTTTAGTTCGTTTTTCCAAGATGATTTCGACATTAAAGGTTTTTTATTGGAGCGTCTTGTAAAGTGTAAGATCTCATTAAGATAATATTCTCCTTTTAAACAGGTGCTCGCGACACAAAACGCTTTAACATTTTCAGATAACGACCATCAGCTCTTTTACAAATTACCCTGGAGCCCGCTTTCAGATATAAAACTAAACACATATTCCCGAAATTATAAGCTTTATAATTCGAATAATTACTGCTAAAGATTGCGATAAAACTAAATTAAAATCATTTTCCGGATCTAAAGCCCCAGTTGCACAGTAATCGATCACAAAAAGAAACAGCTTAGATTAAATCAAAATAGTAGTACCTCCAATAAGACGCAAAAACTGGATTGATTGTTGTTGTCCTAACATAGTGAAACCATGCCATACTAAACATGGAAGTAAAATCTTATAGTTTCAGTTTATAATAGATGCTTATCATCCTTGTCATCGCTCTCGCTTTTCGCAAAATCGTTATGCAGAAAAAAATTAAATATACCAGAGTTATCACCAGAATATGTATTACATTGCTATCAAAATTGTATTTCCCATTCAAGATCATAATGCAGTTGCGCCACCTCTGTTTCCACTGTTCAAAGAATACTTTGAAGTCGTCTGAAGTCAAGATCTGCAGATGGTTCGCCGAAGCCGGCGGATACTTGCCCCAGATGCAGCCCCCTGAATACCCTTTTGCCCTTTGATAATAGAGAGTAGTTACGCGGTGCCAAAAAAGGAGACTATGATCGATCTTTTTACCAAAAACTCCCCGACGGCGACGGCCAATAATATCTAAGCAGGTGCATTGTCAAGGTGATGCACACAATGCCAAAGTTGACGACGCGCAACAAGCGAGCTCGAAAGCCTTTGACATCCATGACGTAAAAACTTTCATTAACAGTTTGTCCCAGGGACGCATTCATGGTAGACAATGCCTCGAAAACAACATAAACATCTTGACTTTTGACCTGGAATTCCTCGATTTCTTGGTCCTTCGCTCACCCTGTTGTTCCCATTTCATGTCTTGTAGTTGTAACTTCTCATTAAATTCGCAAAACCATGACTCACCCCCAGTGAAAACTATAAAGTCAGATGCCAGCCCACAACCAGTCTTCACATAACTCTACTCTCCTTACGTTTGTTCCGGAGACAAAAGCTTGGGAACGATTTCTGCTGTTTTCTTTTTTTTTTAATTGTTTGCTAAAATTTTGGTGGCGGTTAATTTACTTAAATGCAGTTCCTCTTTTTGATCATTCTGACTGTTAACTGACGATTTCGGACAACAATCCTGCACTCGTACACATGCCATCACAACGAGAACTGAAGGGACGACCTAAACGTCGGTCACCTAAAATATCTCCCCGGCCTTCTCTTAATCGACTTAACCATTTGCCAACGGTGGGTTCCTTTGGACAATTAATTTGATAAACCTTCAAATCCTAGAAAATATTCTTGACCATTTTTCTCAAGTTTTTTGAGAAAATCGGGGCTGATACGTTGCCCTTCTATATAAAAATATTCATTCTGCGACAATGCGTCGAGCATGGGTCTCGTTCGCAATGCGACTGGCGCTTTGGACGACTGAGCTGGAGAGTTGTAGCTATGAGTGTACCTCTGGGGTATAGTCTAGTATAAAAGCAACGAAGGGCTTCCCACCTAACCGCACTCATGAAGCTTTAAGACCACAACTCATACATAGAAATATGTTGCTACACCCAGGTATTTTGATTCAAAAATAGCAGTATACAGTAACAGATTATACCCTTAATCTGTCTGTATGATGTCATAATTAAGCATAAAAACAACGTCAACTAATTGTAGCAATGAGAGTAATGACAAATCAAATTAATACATAACACCACACCACACCACAGTAGTCAAACTCCGCATTCAGAAGTCTTATACTTGTAGTGGGGGAGCTTACACACATATACAAAGGACACCACCCATAACTCATCAGCAGCTGGCCTTTCTACATTCGAATGAAAAAGATTGACTGTCTGAATACGGGACTTGAACCCGCGACGTTCTAGTCCAATTCTAGAGGTTACTCACCTCGCGAACTGAGCTATTCGGACTGTATATATGTATATATATATATATATATATATATATATATATATATATATATATATATATATATATATATATATATATATATATATATATATATATAGGAGTGCTCATCCTCATTTGTTTACTTATTTAGTTACTTTAAATTATACATTTTGTCTTACATAAATGCACAAGCATTGTATATCCAAATATAACATAACCTTGATTTGAAGTTTCTCCTAAAATTTTGATCAAACCTTGCTGTAATTGTAACTTTGTCCAGCCCCACTTCTGAGGAAACTCTCCACATGATACTCAGCTTCAAAACATAATCAATCACATTTGTTTCCTGAAACCTTGAGTGGAACCTTAAATTGCGCCTACTATAATTTTGACCTTTAGACATTATATTCATTCTTTTTATTCGATAATTATCTTATTTTAATATTTCAACGACATTCCTGTCACAGTATGACATTTTTAAATCTAATAGTAAGTAATCTGCACTAACCTAAGAGAAAAAATTGCTTTTATCCGTTGGAAATGGATAGATTGTGCAAAGAGCGGTGACTAGGTACCTATAAAAATGTTTTAAATAGCAAATATGTGTTTTTTTAAGAAAGCAGACATCAAATTTGGTTACCAGTATAACATATATAGTAGAAACAATGTACCATATTTAATGAAATCAACTTTACTGTTTGAAAATGTACACAAATTTGTCGTAAATAAACTTCAAATATTCCCGAAAAAACTAGTTTACTGGCCAACGAACCTTATAGGTTAATAGCAAATTGAGTTATTCAAATTTGAGGAATTCAATAAAAATTCGCTACCATAACGCACTTGCTGGGTCCTAAATTTATTTTCTTACAAAACATGCATTATAATTTCGTGGTCTAAATTCCATACATTAAAGGTCAGCTCTCAGAACTGATACTGACCGGGGGAATCCGTCTGTCTAATTAAAACAAATCATTGTTTAATGTATTTCAACTGAGCAGATTTTCCTGGCTAACGAACTTATCCAAGATACTGATAAAAGAAAGATACTCACCAAATTTGATTAAAATCGGCCCATTATTTTTTATCAGTCTATATATATATATATATATATATATATATATATATATATATATATATATATATATATATATATATATATATATATATATATATATAAACAAACATATAAAAATTTAAACTGACCCCGGATATGTGTTCTCGGGGGCCTAATTAGTGTTCATTTGAAGGAATTTTTTCAAAATTCAAAAGAGAATTCACTAATACCCTTTGAGTTGTGGGAGTGAGAGCCAGGAAATTTGAAATATCGATACATATATTAAAGTATCGTATGCAACTAGTTATACATTTATTAGGAGAAGGTGATATAAATAAATATAGTAAAAACAATGTGCCATGTTTCATCAAAGTGACTTTATTGTTTGAAAATGTACAAAAATTTTCGAAAGTAAACTTTAAAAAAACTCGTTTCTTGGTAAACCTTATAGGTTAATAGCAAATTGACCTATTCAAATATGAAGCATTTGATTAAAATTCGCTACTATAACGCACTTGCTGCGTCCAGAATTTCTTTTCTTACAAACATGCATTCTATTTCGATGGAAAATGCAAAAATGCAATAGCATAAGGCGTGTTTGATTAAAAAAAAAGAATTTGTATCAGCAACGACTTATGGGCGAGCCTGTGATTGTAGAAATATTTTTTAAGATGTAGCTCAAGACACATAATTAATGTATACATCTTTTTTCATACCTTGTATAATAACGGATAATATTGAGCTTTATTGATTTTTTACGAAAATTCGACAAAAGTTATATACCATTAAACGATAAACTCTATAGCTAAGACTACTGCCAAGCATCAGAGAAAGGGTCTATTTGAAATGAATTTTCTGGAAATATTTTAGTGCAATGAAGGACAATGACGGTTGAAATTAAGACAAGACTTCAGGGTTTGTAAAACATCCTTCTTGATACATTTCCTTTCCATAGGCTGTATTAGATTCAAGTTCTTTGCCAAAATGTTGCCAATTTTGACGTTTTAAATCGCAACTTTGACGTTTTGAGGAAAACCCCAAATTATTTTTATTTAAATGCCTATAACTTTTTTGTCTTTTGACCTACAGAGCTAAATTTTGGTAGGTAACTTACCTATAATGATATAAACCCGTGTACCATTTGGTTGCCCTTACTTTGTTTATTCGGGAAATATAAAAAAAATTCGAAAGAAAACACAAAATTTTCCGGGAAAACCTGGGCCGGTTTTCCTGGATAACGAATTTATCCAGGCCATTTGCAAAAGGAAGGTATTCACCAAATTTAATCAATCATTATTTTTTGAGTTATCGGTGTGATACATACACACACACACACACACACACACACATATATATATATATATATATATATATATATATATATATATATATATATATATATATATATATATATATATATATATATATATATATATATATATATATATATATATATATATATATATATATATATATATATATATATAAACATATTAAAATGGAAACTGACCCCGGATATGTGTTCTGGGGGGCCTGATTAGCGCTCATTTGAATAATTTTTTTCAAAATTCAAAAGTCGGGATCTCCTCATTAGTGATTTTTTTTAAAGAAAATTGACTAACAGCCTTATGTCTTCAGCTTCAATTCACAAATATGTAGTGAAAAAATGGGGATAAACTGTCCTATTTTATGATGTCAAATATTGGCATCACGAATTAAGATGGAGGTTTGGTGTTACTTTGGATTGTGGCTTACGGTTCTCTAAACACGTTACACATTTTATACAGAGGGCGTATTGAAGTCTAATGTTCATTTATTACCACAGTCTCATTACATTATTAGCAATCTTGTACTAGACGATTGGAAAAGAAAGAATATGTATGACCCACTAACACTGCCCTTGTCTTGCAGGCGGGACTCCTGCGCTGTTGGTTTATTTGTGCGTACATGTGCGTCTAAATGAAAATTTTGATAATTTATGTTTCATGAAGAAAATTCACTAATAGAGAGGTATCGATGGTAAGACTTTTGCAAAATTTCTTCAACTGAGCGCGAATTTGGGCCTTTACAACCCATGTCCAAGGTCGGTTTTGATTTTTATATGTTTATATATATATATATATATATATATATATATATATATATATATATATATATATATATATATATATATATATATATATATATATATATATATATATATATATATATATATATATATATGTATGTATGTATGTATGTATGTATGTATCCATCTGATAACTCAAAAAATACTTGACCGATTTGGACCAAATTTGGGAATTACCTTGATTGTGTTAATAGCTTGGATGAGTTCGTAGATGGGCACCGTGCGTCTAATTTGTCTTTGAAAAAAATGTAAAGACAATTTTGAAAACACAATATTTTTATGAAATATTGGAGTGATTCGAATGAAAATTTGCACATATATAGGGGACCTGATAATATACCTGGCTAACCAAAATTCAAATTAAATGGCCCACGAGAAAATGAGTTATTCGAAAATAAAAATGTTACAGTAATAAACAGTCTAAGATATCACTTCGAATTACATGAGGCATTTCACACGGTGAATGTTTTTAAGCATGGTTAGACTGTGAATGTGCTATTCTAAGTAGGTAATTCAAAATCGACTAAGTCACCTGACAATTAAATATAAATCCTTCTGTGACTATAGTTTCGCTGCTTG